>JADDOH010001495.1:0-35483 GCA_016648135.1 Agrypnia vestita
ATTAACAATTATTATTAAAAAATAGCTCATCTCGTAGATATTAAATTTCTAAAAACCTTCTTTATCTTATTTTCTATCTCGGACAAACGTGTACTTAGAAAGTTACATCCTAATCTAACCTCCTGTTGACGATCAATTTCAAATTAAAGATTGTCGTATTTAAGGTAGATTTATTAAATACATCTAGTGGTCCGATAATTACAGTATTATCAAATCACGAAAACGCTGAATGGTGCTGAAAAAACGGGTACATTCATTTTATCTTTTTATTTCACAAAATTTTAACATTACACCAATTCTAACGATTGAAAGCAATAAATAAAAATGATAGTGCCGTTACAATTCATTTTTACCAATATTTTTTGGGAAACCAATGGATTCCATCGCCCCAAAATTATCAGCATATCTGACCACAACCCTAATAAATAATCCGTCTATAGCGCCATCGAGTGATCCCGATAGTCCCAGCAATATTTTAAAGCTTTCGAAAGTATATACAGGGTGTACCAGAGCTAGCAGCAGAAACTTGGCTGGTAGATTCCTGCCTATGTTATGAGTCTAAAATATTCAAGCAATCATGACCTAATATCAATAGCTATGGAGATATGTAGTATCAAAGTTTACATTTTTTTTAAAATATTTTTGACTTATTTTTTGCAAAAAGTTGAACTATCATTACATTAACTTGTGCCGATTATGAAAAATTCATTCTCTTTAATATAAGTCGAATAAAATGATAAAAACCTAGAAAAAATTGATAAAAGCTTTTTTTTACAAGGTTTTTTTATTTTATTTAAGTTGTATTGAAGCAAATGAATGTTTTATAATCAATATAAGTTACAGTAATGATAGTTCAACTTTTTGCAAAAAATAAATCAGAAATATTGAAAAAAAAAAATGTTAACTTTGATACTGTATATCTCCATAACTATAGATATTAGGTCATGGTTGCTTGAACATTTAAGACATAGGTAGAAATCTACCGGCCAAGTTTCTGCTGCTAGCTCTGGTACACCCTGTGTATTTTCAATTACTTACACTTCATTTTTTTCATAAATATTAAATACACATATACTTGAGTAGCTTGTTGGTCTTGTGGTTAGGACTCTCGCCTCGAGATCGTGAAGGTCGCGGGTTTGAACCTCACCGCAGACCAGCAAGTTAGTCCTATTTTCATAGCACAAGCGTTTAGCTTTGCTATGAAAACATAGTAAGAATATTGACGTAACACATATTCCGTGTTCGCATCTCTATTTAAAAAAATGCATCTAGTCAACGGTGGAAAATAACCATTTTTAAATAAAAAACAATATATTTTTTTTAATATTTTGGATTCCCCTATAAAAACTTATGCGTCAAATTTCTATTTGAGTACTTTTATCCTTATTTCGAATCTCTGTGTGTCCGTAACGTGTATGGAAGTCTTTATAGGATGGCCCAGGGCTTGTGACCTGTTTGAGCTGGCTTAAATGATCACCCTACACAATGTAACTTTCCCGAATTCCATCGTAAGAACGTCCACACATTATCAAAATTTTGAAAGGTTTACATATGTTCTTATCAGTTTCTTTCGTATATTCGAATGGACAAGGAATTGGTGAACGTTGAATTGTATAAAGTAATCACTTAAGCCAGCTCATATAGGTCATAAGCCCTGGGCCACCCTATAAAGACTTCCATATTCGTTTCCCATATAAATAGCCTCGTCTCAGTGAGACTTATAAAATTTATCTTAATTTAAGAAATATATATCGATCAATTAATAAAAGAGACTACCTACGTATGAGGGGTATAAAAGCAAAGGCAGCAATATCCAAAATATTAAAGAAATGTTTTGAATGCTGTCATCGAAGATTACTAATTTAAAATGCACTGAATTTTAGATTTTATGTATCGATCCCTTCCAGCACCATGTTTCCTTCAAAATTTCCTGTAATGTCTCGAATTCAGTACATTATAAATTATCTTTCTTTGAACACTGCATTCATTTTTTTTAAATATTGCTGCCTTTGCTTTTATACCTCACATATAAGGTCGACAAATTAGCGGCAATGTACGAGGCCGCTATAGTGTAATTGAAAACGATTGGAGATCCGTGGTTCGAATCTCCGTAGCAGTCAAATATTTTATCGTTGATTTGATTTTTCTGTATATCTTTCCTCTCCCGCTGTTATCCCTCTCTGCCTTGAATCTATATGTGTGAGTCTTAGTATTGTCTCTCTTGCTCTTGTACTGTATCCATGTCCTTTGTAACCTGTATGCATAAATCTTTGTATCTTTTATATCTTTACTACCATGTAACTGAATTGAATATACTAATAAAGATTTTATTTCTGCGAGAGTGGGACAGTGATTGGGCTTTGCTTGCATCTCCCTGCTGGGTCGCCCTATACACGGTCCAGCATGGAGATAGCTATTAGAGTAAAAAACTGTCAACTAGGCGACGCATGAGAAGGACCGATATGTCAGCGTAAGCTCATAAAACGGTCATGGGAATGTGGTGGGTACCTAATCACTGTATATCTTTTCTAATTTATTTATTTATTTGGTTTTAAAAATATATATATATATTTGGGGAGACCCGATGAGAACAGAACTTGGGGTTGCGAAACAAGGAGTGGAAGCAATGTACTTTTTCGCTATTAAATAATCCTCGAACAACGTTGAAAAAAAAAATGATTTCCTCATCAAGAAAACGGATGGAAACATGATTGGATTGGATTTATGTCGGACATTTTGTTTCGCTGATTTATTGTGTTTTTCATTATTTTCACGTAATTTAAATTTGCATAAGGCAATTTATGGGAAAAAATAACATGGCGGCACGTCGTGAATAAATCAATAAGCTGAGGAAAACCGAAAGTACCGCCGGCAGAATGAACGCTTAAAAATAGGCCTAGCCGGTGTTAGCATGTAATCATTCTGTATACATTATGGTGCCTTTGATCCGGGCGAAGAGAACCTTAAAACGTTCTGTACACACAAAGATTAAACGGCGATAGTTTGAGCAGGCACCTTCATAAATTGCCTGAAAATTTATTTCAATATTTTATTAACACTTAGAACTAGAAAAAAAAACTAGAAAAGAAAAAGGAAACTCACTCATACACAACATCCATTTTCTAAACGATGACTTGAACCTATAGATCCATTAAATCAATCATTCATTAAATACTAATCGCACTGCATTCAAACACTTAATATACAATACACATAAATGTACATGTAAAATATACTTAAATGCAAAAATACATGTTACTAGAGCGTGCCGAAGACACTTGTAATTGCGATAATGGGCATAGTCTTCATTTATAATGTTTTATTATTAGAGTATCATGTATTTGTTATCCTGTTAGTGTCTCTTATAAATATATTTTTAAAAAAAACTCAACATTCTATAGAAATATCGAAAATAAACACCTGGGTTAACTCAAATCAGAAATGAACTCAATATAATGATAATATTTTTTATGTTTCGTGCCCCTGAAAGAGCTACACGAATACCTACACTATTTTATTGTGACATCACTAGGACCAACTCACATTTTAACTCTCTTGTACCCAGACTGCATAGGCTAAGTAATACTATGCGCATATCTATGATATTTTAAAATCCAGTTTAGCACAATTTAAAGATTCGCTACTAAAAGCTCTACACCCTGCCGTCCTGAATTCATAATGGAATCACAAACAAATTATTATACCTTTTTTCTTTAACTTTGTATATATTTCACATCTCCCTTTTCTAAATTATGTTTCATCTTATAAACTTCACACCTCTTTTATGTCGATTTTGTAATTTTTTGCTGTTCTACTCTTTGGATTTCTTGTATATATTATTATGTAAAAGGTACTTCTGTTTCATATACTGAAATAAATAAATAAAGATATTATAAAAATTTTCTCAAGCCATTCAGAATCTTCCGGTAAGAGTTTTTTGGTATATTATGTATATTTTGCTGGCCGACGTTGCAGATTTTCATTATTAATTTTTCTTTTATTCTCTTTTTATTTTCGCTTTCTTTCTATTTTAATTTCTCTTTAACTTTCTATTTTAATTTCTTATTCCGTTTTGTTTCACAGAAATATATATATTTCCGAAGAAAAAATAGCCGCAACAAATCAATTTATTACAATTTTTCCTTCAAAGCGCCTCAATACATAATATTTTCCTCCATTGGTTGTGTAAAAAGATATCTCTTATATTTTTGATGTTTATGTTTGATATCAACTACCCCCACCATAACTGTAGCACACCCCCGTTCAAAAATGAATTTATCCACTAAATTGGGTAATGAGATAGTAGTGATGATCAGACTAGGGATGGGCGTTGAATGGACGGACTAGTTGAAATCAACCGTTGACGTTGCGTCGACTCGTCGACGGTTTACGTTTATCGCATGGACTAGTTGAATTCGTAGACGGTGGACGGCGGACGCCGTGGACGGTGCATGATTCGAAATTCAACATAGTGCAAAGCAACGAGCGAGAGCAAGACAAAACGTCTCCGTTTATTTCTCTCTCATCTCTCGCTGTCGAACGTCGTAGACGGCTCGACGGGTAATTTCATTTCAACTCTAAAGTACACGACCATAGAGTGCAGATCTGTGTATACGAACTATAACAGAGACTTGAAATTTGATTGCATGCGTACGGTGAGATAGGTTTAATAAGCTATTATCTATTATTTTTTTACTTGATTTGTGCACGTGCGAGGTTTCGGTGAATTCCCAATTTTGCGCTGTATAAAATAAAACAATTCTGTTTAATTATTTTATTTTTTATTCAACTAATATTTTACTGCTTTCACCTGATATTGTTGTGTATACCTACTTTTTTCTTTATTATATATAGAAAGAAGTATATAAAACGATACGTAAAAGCCTATAATGTGCATAAACAAATAAATAATAAAATATTTATTTTTACATAAAAGCACAAGTAGCGGTTTTACTTTCCCCGAAACTATATTCCTTCGAACTTCTTTAAATTTTAAAAATTAACGTAATAAAAATAGCCAACGGTTGAGCCGTCGAGCAGCGTCGCGTCGAACCATAGACAGTTGACCATCGTCCCGACGTTTAGATAGAACGTCCGCCTAACGAAGTTGACGCGTCAACTAGTTGACGAATTCAACTAGTTGATCGTCTTGTCAATGGACGGACGTGGACGGTCTCGTTTCGTCGACGGTAAATACGTCGACGAACCATCACTAGATCAGACCGTTATTTTAACCGGTTTTCGGTAAAAAAAATTGGTATTTGTACCCGATTTTACCGATGATTGGTAACCAAGATAAAACTGCTGCATAGTCCCGATGGTTATTCGTCGAATTGCGAAAAGTTAATAGCCAATCATCGATGCAATCAGATATAAATCTCGAAAAATGGTTAGCGTATCGCCGGTTAAAATACCATCACTAATGGATAGTTAGTATGCGCCCATTCTGATGTAAATATAGTGGTATCAAAACCGGTAGATGTAAAGATACTCAAAGTGGTAAATGCAATGTTTTTAATCAATTAAAATGAATAACGTAAATCATAATTTGAAAGGTGAAAATTATCATGTTGTCCTAAACTTAACAGAGAGATACTTAAGCAGAAAGTTCTTATACTCTATTCGACATGTTAATAAATGAGATTTTATTATTAAGAAAGATGGATAAGAATACATTAACCATTTATTTTTTTTTATTTTTTTATTTATTAGAGTCACTAACAGGATAATAGGTACATGATACTCTGATAATAAACATTAAAGTGAAGATTATGCCCATTATCCCAATTACAAGTGTCTTTGGCACGCTCTAGTAACATGTATATTTGCACACATATGTGTTTGTATATTTAGTGTTTGAATGTAGTGCGATTAAATAATTGATTTAATGGATCTATAGGTTCAGGTAATCGTTTAGAAAATGGATGTTGCGTATGAGTGAGTTTTTGAACGAAGATAAGGTATCTGCAAGAATATCAGCATCAATGTTAGGGTCAGCACAATACAAATTATATGTGCGATATTTTAAATGAAAGCTGATAAAAAGGGATGTAATTTTACTTATGCTGTTATACTAATGAGTGATTTCTCGCTGACCGAATAAATGGGACGATTTCATATTTGCGTCATGTTAGCGTAATAAAGGAATAATTGATTTTAATTTTAGGCCATTTATCTTTCCAGCGTTTTTTCGATGACATCAAATGGTTTCTTTTTTCTGGCAATCGCTAAATTGGCGGTATTTTCAAAATCGTTTTCCCGCTCATAAATAATTCAAATATCGAATTCCGTCCGCAGCACGTGGCGGTTAATTTACAACGTCCAAAAACTACTAATGGTTACATTTTCGGTTCAAGATTATTCCGAAACCGAAAGAACACTTTATTATATTTCGTAAAAAATATATGATTATTTGAGTACACTTCATATATACTAATAATTGAATTAGCCTGAACATGTTACGTTCAGATACGACAGGGAAAAAAAACTCACTTAATTTTCAATATATTCCTCCTTGATTCGTATATATTGTCATGGAACATGGCTTTTGGAAGCAAATAAACACTTAAACAATTTTTATTAATTTACCTAGACTAATCAAATTTGAGCACTGTTCTTTAATTCACACTATTTCGCAATTAATTACTCGTCTGTGGAACACTTTATTATCGCTTGCTAGAACATCCCGAGAGAGTTTTGCAAAGAATACGCACGTAAGAATTATTTTCTTATTTTCAGAAGCTAGAATCGTCGCTGGATGTCTACATCGCACGTCAAACGTCAAAACAATGAACTGTCCCGCGCGCCTCTGGCCTCGCTTTTTATACAAAACGCGTTGGTTTTTCGAATCTTTGGGACAATTATATACATTTTTAGTATTTTCTAGACTTTTCCAGCGTTTTCGAGATAGTTTTAGCTGTTTCCAAAGGGCGTTCCAGAGTGTTATAGAGTGTTCTAGAGATTTCAATCTTGCGCGATCCGGATTCTAGCATCTTGTTACAATATGTTACAATTTTGTAGTCATGATATTTTTTGTTGATGGTGATATGTTTGTTCTTCTTATAGGTCTTTATCTCTGATAGTATTACTATCGATAAAAACAAAAAAAAAATTTCAACTTGTAAAGTAGATTCCTCCGTGAATGATCTCAACTGTATTACTTCTTCTATCTCTCTTTCTGTCT
This sequence comes from Agrypnia vestita, assembly GCA_016648135.1. NCBI lineage: Eukaryota > Metazoa > Arthropoda > Insecta > Trichoptera > Phryganeidae > Agrypnia > Agrypnia vestita. Next base: position 7,184 of record JADDOH010001495.1, read on the forward strand.
CTCTTACGTTGAGCGTGCTTAATTAACAATGATGTACATAAGAAAATTTCTATGGCACCTTTTTTTCTTAGTCCTTTTTATCTAGTATCTTGACTGGGTTATACAAAAATGTGTCTCATGTTACCTTTTTCATAATTTTTTAACACCAGTTCAAACTCCTTGTATTTTTCATTTTTCAAGACATGTTTTGCTCAACATTTCTGGATATGTTTTACCTTCATTATCCCTACGTTTCTCTACGCAAAAAACTACACTCATTACGAGGACTTGGATACTTTTTTCCATTATCTTATTTTGGGTTTAATTTTTTCGATTCTTTGTTTTCAAAGCTTCACAGTAAACTTTCACAGATTTTTGCCTCACAGAGGGAAAAATTTGGATTGTTTCTAATTACTTTTACTTTTTGTCTATATGCATATTTACACACTATTGTCTCGATCTATTCGATATATTCATGTTTTCTATCTTAGATCTTTTTTTCGCTATTTTAAAATCTTCGCTATTGCACTAATTACTATGTTTTTAAATTGATTTTATCCGGAATTTTGTAGAAATAATTAAATACTAGATTTAATTCAATTAAAAATATAAATCGCGATTGATTTAGCTCAGCTTACTTTTTATTAAGCCCTACTGGCGGCTACGGTGGTGAGTTACTTATTTTTATTATTAATATTTAAGTATACATAATATTTTACATATATGATACACATTATTTAATTTTTCATGGATTTTATTTTATATTCGCTGGTAGATTATTGAAATATTTAATTCCTAGGAATCTGTAGTGGTGTTGCATGGCTGTTTTACTGCATCTAGGTATACTTAGGGTTCCAATCATGTGCGCTCTTTTGCTACGTCTATTTTGATCTTGAATTATATTTGTGTTTTTTTGATTGATAGTTTCTTTTCGTATTTGTAACGTTGAGTTGATTTTATATATGCTGTCTAAATATACATATTGCTCCATTCGGGCGAAATTACTACATACATAATGATTAACTGCGATTTATGGTTTTTGTGTTTAGTTTGTAGAACTCCATTTTGATTTTAAATTTATGTAAATATTATTGTTAAGTTTCGCAAGTTAAGCGTTATTTATATAGTTATAAAATAATTTTAAAAATCTAAGTCGTGTGACGGTCTTTTCACTCCTGTTGCTACAAATCGTTTTTTTTTCTTTTTTTTTTACTAGGTATAATGTAATCCTGAATAATGCTTCTGTAAACTTTTGTCCAAAATTCAAAACCAATTGCTCCAGCTTGGAAGAAAATGTCACTTTTAGACCAAACCAAGTATTCAAAATCAATACTTTACCTAGTTTTAACTGACTGTTTTTTATTTTTTTATTTTTTTTCTGATAACTATTATGACTTGGCCTATCACCCGATTTCGGCTTGACGTCGAGATATGGAACACTCTGTATATTATGATATTCTTCCGAATTATTTAACATATGTACTGCGTATTTTACGCTTAAAAATGGGTATTTTAAATTTTTTTGGAGTTATAGATCTTTCCATTTAAGAGAAACAATCAAATCAGTATGTTTAAGCCGTGCGTATGACGCACCATGTCCCTCGTACGCACGGCTTATACACGTTAATTCAATATTTTTTCTTAAATGAAAACATTTCATTAAAATTATAATAGCCAACGTCTATTGAACACATAAGGCACAAGAGGAAGATAGTTTTGACAATGAACGAAGCGATTCTACTCTCCACAAACTGTTACAATAACCATGTCAAGTATTAAACCCACCCAATGGCATCTTTAATCTCCCATATACATACATCATATATTTCAATTATTAACATGTTATATTAATTTATTAACACGACAATGAGCAGTAAATTTTTGTTCACGAATTTGGAGACCATCGCGTGCTGAGCAATCACTTAGATGACTCGCTGAACTTCAGCAAGTACATTAGTTAAAATTATACACTTATTGAAATAACAGTAACTAGCCGACAGCTTTTTGACTACCAGTCATTTCAAATGAACGGGCAAATTACATTAATGGGAAGCTCCCAGTGGCGTGCAGTTTGTTAACTCCTGGGTGGGGCAGACGTTAATTAAATATGAAAATTGTATTTTATTTACTTTGGATCGTCGCTACCAACGCATCCATTAAATTCAACAAATTTTCCATTAAAACATTACCAGATTAATTCACTTAAACTAGTTTAGTTTTAGTCGCGTAATTTATAGTGACATTCAACGTTTTCTTTACTTAACTGAAAACTATTACAGAAATATTATGAATTACGTGTGCCTGGTACGCACGAATGATGATTTATATAAATTACTAAGTTTCATTAATATTTTTAGTAACATAGTCTGACGACGAATATTAAATCACCATGATTTTTTTCAATAATGTCTACCTTACTTCAATAAACTTCTAAGTAATTAAATCATATAGAGAGGATGGAGCGCCACACTCCGCTGACCTGACACACAACTCTCGATACATCCTCATTCTTTATTTCGCTCTCGCATTCTCCTTAAATTTTTAGACTTGTAAAATCCATTATCTGGTTTACATTATCTTCTTTAAGACTTATAACGTTCCATTATCTGGTGTACCTTATCATCTTTAAGACTTGTAACATTCCATTATGTAGTGTACCTTATCATCTTTAAGAGTTGTAATATTCCATTATCTGGTTTACCTTATCTTCTTTAAGACTTGTAATATTCCATTATCTGGTGTACCTTATCATTTTTAAGACTTGTAACATTCCCTTATCTAGTTTACTTAATCTCAATATTTTTTGCCTAAACTTTGAGCAATTTGCTAACTCTTTAAGAGGTAAAAATGCGAGATGACGCATTTCTCCTCACACATGCACACTGGCAGGCACGCACACACTCTCTCACACACACACACACACACACACACACACACACTGGCGCACACCAACTTACTAACTACTGACCATTATTTAATTTACTATCTAACCTATACATATATTGTAGTGTACTATAAAATTAGGTTTTCTTGTAAATGGTACTGGCTCAGACTAATTATAATATTTATGTCAAAGAATTATCAATGGCTGTAAGAAAACCTAAAAAAAATAACAATAAAATATTATATTATAGGTCTTGAAAATAAAAATGTATAATTGAATCAATTACACCACTGTCTAAGCACAGCATCAAAAACATTACATTATATTTAAGCTTTAAACAATGGAATATATCGACGGGAATGAATTTGTTCCCGAGGCGGCGAATTCATGGGGAGGATTCGTTAATATGTTAATTTGTTTGACACATTAACATGAAACAACGCCAAAGACCTGGAATTGTCAGGATATTTAATGAGGTTGTTGAATTAGCGAACATTGAGATTCTAAAATCACCTAAGTGAATAATTGTAGCTTTTGCGAAGTACACTGTTTCATTGAGGGTTGATTATTTTTTATTTATTTGTGTTATTAGCAGATCAGTAACACTGATTATTACATTATCCAACGTATCTCAGTATCCATTGTTATATCGTAAAAGACATGTGTGTTAGTTTAGTGGTTAAGACACTTGTCTAGTGATATGACACTTGTCTAATGATATAGATGAACTTGCCGGTTCGAACCTCATTCCATACCAGCAGGTTACTCCTATTTTCCAAAGCACAGGCACATAGCATTGTTTTAAAATAAGAAAAATATTGATGTAACACGTTACCTTGTACGCATCTTTATTTTATTTTTTCGATAATCGTAAGCTATTTACTCTACGAGGTATCAATTTTGGAATAAACCTTTACTAATATTTGACATACAATAGTTTGATATAATTTTAATAGGTAGGCTACATTGCTCTAGGAATGTAATATGCAATCGCTGTACAAATGTAGCCATAATCTCCGCCGGCCACTTGGAACTCGCTGGAGTGATGAAATCACCAAATTGTGAAAAAATGCTATGGATGTACTTCAGCAAATAATAATGCACATAGAAAAGTGGGATGCACTCGGGGAAGCCTTTATCCAGTAGTAGATAGAAAATAACAAATGATAACTGTAATAGATCTGAGGGACGTATGTCGCAAAGCAAGAAAGAGACAGAGCATGAAAGAGAGAGCAAATGCTTTATAAGGTCGCGCGCATGTCGCCTCTGGGCTTTTTCTACCATTATATCGAGACAGACCGCTGTTGTTCATTGTAACCGCTGTATAACGTATTTTCGCCATCAATAAACCGAGAGTAACCGACAACGTCTTTTATTGGAGAATCCCGAAGTCACGACAAGATAATAAGACCATCACAATAACAAAAAGTGTGAATATTTAAAGGCGTCCCTATAAAAAGGGTCTATATGCGAAAATAAAATTTTACAGGAGAGAGAAAAAATACTTAGTGAAATAAATAATCAAAATTTCAGTTTTCTTATATTAGGTCCTTACATATGAAATTGGCGTTTAGTATGGGAGGAACATAAAGCCGATTTTTTTTTATTATAATATATTTATTTAATCAAAGTATGTACCATTGCTATCTATGCACTTTTGCCATCTCATAGTTAGTTCATCGATCCCTTTACTAAAAAAACCATTCGGACGGGAATCAATAAAATCTTTGAAGGCGGTTTGGACTGCCCCATCGGAGTTGAATTTTTTCCTTTGCAAGAAGTTATCCAAATTTCGAAAAAAATGGTAATCTGTTGGGGCAAGGTCCGGAGAGTACGGTGGATGTCTTAGACATTCCAATTGAAGCTCCTCTAATTTGGTAGCCGTCTGTTGTGCAGTGTGTGGTCTAGCGTTATCATGAAGCAGCAGTGGCCTAGAGCGATTAACCAGCCTCGGTTGTTTAGCAGCTAGCTTTTCCATCATGGTTTGCAGTTGCTGACAATAGACATCTGCCGTAATCGTCTGGCCAGATTTAAGAAAGCTGTAGTGAACGACACCAGCACTAGTCCACCAAACGCTCACAAGTAACTTTTTTGGAGTCAATTTTCGCTTGGGGCATGGTTTGGCTGGTTCGGCAGGGTTCAGCCATTGCGATGAGCGCTTCCGATTATCGTACAGGATCCACTTTTCATCACAGGTAATGATTCGATTTAAAATCCCTTCATTATTGTGCCGGTTGAGTAATGCAACGCAGCAGTCAACGCGCGTTTGTTGATTTGCTTCACTCAATTCGTGAGGTACCCACCTTTCAAGCTTTTTCACCTTACCAATTTGCTTCAAGTGGATTAAAACAGTTTTATCACTAACACCGCAGCCTGCAGCTAACTCGGATGTGATTTGCGATGGATCCGCTTCCACAATAGCCTTCAATTCTTCATTATCAACTTTGGTCTCCGGCCGTCCACGGGGCTTGTTCTGCAGGTCGAAATTTCCAGAACGAAAACGTTGGAACCAAAAACGCACTGTGTTTTCTTTTGCGGCACCGTCGCCATACACATCATTAATCCTTCGAGCCGTTTCTGCAGCACTGGTGCCACGGTGGAACTCGTACTCGTAAATAACGCGATATTTCAAGTTTTTCATTTTGTAAACTGAGTAACGCAAAGAAAAAAACAATTGAGGAAAAAACAAATGAATTATAATTTTCAAAACACAAATACATGAGTAAATAGCTGTATAAATTTGGATTTGGAATTCCTAACCAAAGAGAAGATATTTGAGATCAAATTTGCCAGTACGGCAAAACGTCAATTTCATATGTAAGGACCTAATATTCACTTGACAATTATGAACATTAATTTTACGTTTTCTTTTCTTTTCTTTTCTTTATTTATTCTTGTTGTTGATCAGTCCCAGTGACATCTTCAAACTGCTGGCATCTGTCTTTTTTTTTACTACCAGATGGTTATAAATTAATATAAACCCTATTTCCACTTTTGCCAACTTTTGAGGTCGAATTTCAGCAATATTAAGTCGAAATCATGAAAAATAAAACACCCCACATGTGGGGTATAAAAGCAAAGGCATTAATTTAGAATGTTCCAAATTCGAGATTTTATAGGAAAATAAAGGCTCTAAATTTATAGGAAACATAATTCTGGAAGGGATTAATACTTAAAATCTGTAATTCGATACATTTTATATTAGAAATCCTCGGTGACTGCACTTAAATTTTTTTTTTTTATATAAGTGTCTTTTTTTATACCTCACACATGACGCATATAGTAATCTATATATATATAGACCTCCCCTTCCATCGTATACAGTCCATACTATCGTTCCTGTTCACCATCCCTCCCTCTAATCCTGTCATATTTCAATCGCCATCCTTATTGATTTCAGAGGTTGGAATTACTAAAGCACCAGTGCTTGTTCGCCGATCAACAACATAACCGTTATAAAACACTAATGGCACATTCTTAATATCAGTAAAGATAACGGCTTAGCATATCGCTAGCACAAAATATAAATACATAAACAAAAACAGAGAATCCCGTCTTTAGTTGTAAATCAACATATATATATATATATATATAATATATATATATATATTATATAATATATATAAAGAAACCCGTGTTTCCCTATCCGCCAAGTTTACTTCACAACCAGATACTACCACCCCCTGGTGGTTATGGTGGTGGATAGCTCTTGGTGTCCCATTGAAAATGTGCGAGTTTGGTGGGGGTGGCTGAGCGTGGGTGGGAGTGGGTCACGAAAATGTGCATCTAGCACATTGTTTTGTTATGGGAAGGCCGCAATGTCAGTGAGTCAAGAAGGTTCCGGAAAAACCTGCTCTAGAAAGTTCTGGAAGGAGAAGGTTCTAAAAATTCCCGAAAGTTCTATAAGGTTCTAAACTGATGTGTCGAGGTGTGTAGAAGGTTCCTGTACATTCGAATTTCTTGAAAGTTCTGGAAGGAGAATGTTCTAGAAGGTTCGCGAAAGTTCTATGACGATCCAAACAGTGTTCTAAAGATCTACGCGTGCGAAGCCGCGCGGGCACAGCTAGTATAGATTATTTTTACTTTGGTAGAAAGCAATAACTTTGTGGTTTGACATATTAAAAAAAATAAAAATACTTTTCTTTGTATTATACCACGATTTATTGTTTTGCCAACCGGTTTCGCTTAAACTTAAGCTTCATCAGGGCAACTTAATAACAGTTATTAAGTTGCCCTGGTGAAGCTTAAAGAGCTGGCATTAGACCGAGATGAGTGGAGGAAAATTATTGAGGAGGCCAAGACCCACCAAGGGTTGTAGTGCCAAGAATGATGATGATGATGATGAAGCTTAAGTTTAAGCGAAACCGGTTGGCAAAACAATAAATCGTGGTTTAAGCCAAAGAAAAGTGTTTTTATTTATTTTAGATTATTTTTAACGATAAAATCATTTGTGACCCGATGTATTATAAAGAACCTTTTTATTGTATGTGTTATTTTATTTTTGTTCCGTTGTCTTCAATCTAGTCCAGTTCAGTTCGTATATAAAAATATGTAAAGTCTGTGAGTTTGTATGTTTAGGTGTAGGAAGTAATTTTTAAAACTACTCATCAGAATTCAAAAATTTTTTCATCAATATTTAGAATGAACTTTCTTAGTGGTTATAAGCTATACATTATTCAGTTAAAATAAAAGGGCTTTTCGTGGTGACCTTTTTTACAACTTAAGTTTTTAAAGTTTTACAACGAAAAAACGTTCGAGCGAATGCGTTTCTTACGAATGCTGCCTTAACAGTTAGAGATAAAGGAATCTTTTCCATAGAGAAATTGTAGAAATTATAAAGGTCAATAAAAAAATCCGCGATAACAAATGTCTATATGTTAAGGTTAATTCACAAATTGATGAAATATGAATAAAACATATATTTAAAATTAATTTTAATCTGTCCAGGGTAATTTATGTGGGTAATATTAAATTATTATCAAAATAAATCTGCTTATATCATGAAAATTTTATGAAGATAAAAATTCCCTTTTACACAACATTTTTTGGACGAGTAGTTTAGATTATATTGATTTTACACTGATACTCATCGACCCGAGCGAAGCTGCGAGCACAGCTAGTTGTTGATAAATTGGAGTTTATTGGATACATTTCATTGCTGAATATATTTATTTACGCGTCGGAGTATTTTTATACAACTTACTGAGTTGTATGAAAAAAACCATTAAAAATTTTAAAAATCCAATATTATGCAATAATTATTTTTTTTAAAGAAAATTTGATAGATCTTCTTGATTGTCGCCACGAGTCTGCTTGCAAAGTTTCAGCTCGATTGGATCACGGGAAAAGGTTTGAAAATCGATCCAAAGTTTTTTTTCAGACAAGCAAGCAAACAGAAGCCACGCGTTAAAAGAAAAGGAGTAAAAAAGCCAACACGCATTAGCAAGCTAGAATTAATTAATTAACTCTATAATTTTATATTATCAAGAAAAAAAATTTAAGTAAATATATTAGACTCACGATGAATATTATGTTATTTAAATTATTTTTGATGAAATGTTTGACCATCAAGAATTAAATCTGGTATTAAATGAAACAATTAATTAATATTAAAACATTCAATAGGACAGCCCGTCACTAGCATCGGCGAACCGTGCTGTTCATGAGCGCATAAAAATGAAGAAAAAACGAACGAAGACAGATCAAAAAGTATACTATGCCAGCGCGCACCCATACTGTACTAGCGCAGTATACTTTCAAGAGCGAAAATAAATAAAAAGTCATGAAAGTATACTCGAGTATAGTTATAACTTCATCGGGTAATATAAAGGTTCTAAAACTATAATATATAAGTTAGTACGCATTTAGAAAAATCAATGGATTATTAATCTAAGACTTATGAATACTTTAATGAAATTCACTTGAATATAGCTATTAAAAAAGTAACCCATAAAAACCAAGTTTTTACAATACTCCCTTTCTCATTTGTGGGTTTCGTATCCACCATATGCGTTGGAATCTCCATACAGCTTGTATGAAAAAACCATTAAAATTTTGAAAAATCCAAAATTATGCTATAATTATTTTTTTTTTAACGAAAATTTGATAGTTCTTCTTGATCGTCGCTACGAGTCTGCTTGCAAAGTTTCAGCTTGATTGGATCACGGGAAAAGGGTTAAAAATCTATCTAAAGTTTTTTCGACGGCAAGCAAGCAAGCAGACGCCACGAGTTAATATAAAGGTAGTAAAGAGGATTTTAATATATCTTTTAGTTGTTGTATAGTATATATCACGGACAAACTGACAAAACCTGTCTTTAACTACACAAATTAAACAATACATGTTAAAGTAACAATCATCTTTTATTAAGAAATTTGTTATAATTATTATAAACTTATGTCTAAATAATAATATGGAGGTATTTGAACATTTTTTCAATTTATAGTGAAGAGTGTGTTAATTAAATTATTTATTTTGCATTATTTTTATTAATAATAATATTGTAGGTATGCTAAATTATGTTTCCTTTTGCTGAATTAAAACTAATAGGTGAAGCCATTACGATACATTTCGCATGTACCTATGAAATACAATAATTTTCTACGTAGCAATGTCCGTCACTAACGCTACCAGGATACTCAAATATTAATGTGATATAATATTATAATGAGGTATAAAGAGCATAATTCTCTTTTTAATAATGTCCATCACTGACGTTATCAAGACACTATTCTAGATAGCACTGTTCTCCCAGCACTAACTGGCGACCTAAATATATAACAAAAGCACGTCATTTTTGATGGGTTATAGCTGCTTTAAAATAAATAATATATAAGCAGGTATAATTGTAATTAAATGGTTTCAAAATCTTATATTTAATTTTAATCAATAAGATAAACTATTGCCGTTTATCGGACTCCGAATTCTCATCTAAATATATCACCATCATCATCAATCTTGGCACTACAACCCTTGGTGGGTCGTGGCCTCCTCAATAATCTTCCTCCACTCATCTCGGTCTAGTGCCAGCTCTCTCCAGTTCCGAAGCTCTAAGGCAGAGATGTTTTTCAGAGTTGTCACCCCATCTTAATTTTGGCCTTCCTTAGCTCCTTCTCCCTATTGGCCTTGAGTTCAGCAGGGACTTTGGTGCTTGATGCTCGGACATTCTCTCCACATGACCCAGCCACCGAAGTCTTCCCAGTTTTATAAATTTTGTGACGTTTAGCTCCTTAAATAGAGTATAGAGCTCATTGTTGTAACGTCTGTGTCAAAGTCCATTTTCTAGAACCGGTCCGAAGATACGCCTCAAAATTTTCCTTTAAAAAACGTCCAGTTCTCGATCATTCCTCTTAGTTAGTACCCACGTCTCAGCTGCGTACGTGAGCACTGGCCTAGTAAGCGTTTTGTACACTAATATCTTGGTGTTTCTGGACAGCATCTAAATATATATACATCTAAATATATATTTATATTGAATTGATTTTAAGTATGTGGTCACCGTATTGTGATCTTGCATCCACCATATCTTTAAAAAAGGAATACCACTACACAATTTACGTGTTACAGAGGGTATCTGTTGTTATTCACCGATATCCTTATTCATTCTTTTTTTGTATGCGGTGCTTGAAAATGTACTCGATTTTTGCGTACCAGCAAGGTATACTTCCCGTAAATGATACGTGTAGTTGGCGTCGGAATACATACTCGAGTAGCGCGCATCTCTGCGCGCTGGCACAGTATACTTTCAATAAACGCAATCCTCACGCGCATAAACACGCGCATTTGGCGGTACGAGGATCGCTGCTTGCCTTTGACCCGGAGAAATTGTCACCAGAATGTATTTCGATAGTTCTCTATTTCATTGACTAACCGGTTCCCATATCTTTTTTCAAAGTGACAGCTTTTCAGAAATTAAAAATCACTACTCCGTTTATAATTAGTCCTAGAAAAGAATTCTGAATTAACTGCAGAGCACCTACAGAGTGGGTACTATAAAACAGGATATATCTTGAGTTTCACACGTGGAAAAGTCTAACTTTTTCTTGCGGAACGGAATATTTTATACAAATTTCTTTACTAATTTATTCATATTTATTCGAAAAACCAACAGCTCACAATAATATAGTTTATACAAAGAATGGTAAACATAAAAGCCAATTATACATTTTCATTGGTATGAACAGCATGTCGTATTTCATAGTGCCTATATATATATACTATATAATATAGATATATATATATATTATAGATATAATATATATGAATATATATATAATATATCATATATATTATATATATACAGGGTTATTTGGAAACATTGATAACCTTGCAGGACTGTATTCCTGCCTTGATTATGATTCGAAAATTTTTATGCTGTTATGACTTAACATCGATAGTTATGGAGATATATGACATCAAAGTTTGCATTTTTTTTTTTCAATATTTCTGACTTATTTTTTTTAAAACATTAGCTTATCATTACAATAACTTATATCGAATAAGAAAAAATCATTCCTTTTTATACAAGTCCAATAAAATAATAAAAACCATCGAATTCCAATTGGAAAATTTTCAGGGTTTTTATCATTTTATTTAACTTGTATTGAAACGAATGAATTTTTCGTAATCGATATAAGTTGCTGTAATGATGGTCCAATGTTTTAAAAAAAATAAGTCAAAAGTATTGAAAAAAATTCAAACTTTGATGTCGTATATCTCCATAACTATTGATATAAGATCATGATAGCTTGAACATTTTCGACTCATAATCAAGGCAAGAATATAGTCCTGTGAGGTTATTAATGTTTTCCAAATAACCCTGCATATATAGGTACTATGCAAATACAATATGCTCTTACTACCAATAAAAACCTATAATTGGCTTTTATGTTTACCATTCTTTGTATAAACTTTATTATTGTGAGCTGTGGTATATTGATAAAACAAGATAGATACAATTAATATAAAAATAATAACACATATCTAGTTTATTTGAAAAATGTCTCGGAAATATATGAAATGAGTATCAAATATATGAAAAGGGGTCAAAGGAATTAAACCACACCACAAGATATCAAACACGGAATTTAATCAGATTTCTGCACGAAAGGCGGAATAATATTTCATTCGGGAAAACCAACGCACATTGTACAGTTAATAATACGATGGTTGTAGAAAACCGCTTTTGTTTCCCCTATAAAGTTTTGCATCTGTGGTTTAAGGTCTTTTCCCAGTTGTTGTTTCGGTCTTTGATATTGCAAGTGAATTAAACTAGATTTCCTGCTACTTTTGAATTAACTTATAGGTCCAAATAATAAGTGTTTTTTGTTATTAACGCGACTTACTTTATTGTCACGGGTTCGTGGGTTTTGGAGATAAATGAAAACACTCGAAATTAATTAGAGATTTTTTAATAAGTGATTAATTATTATTAACAGTCGCTTACTTTTTCTTCTTCATGTGCCCTGTCGGGTCCCCCTGATGTCAACGAACAGCTCTTCCACGCTTCTCCCGGTCCACTTTTGGATGTTTCGAAGCCAGGAATGCCGCCTCCTTCCGACCCCTCTGCAACCCTCCATCTTCCCCTTCATGACAAGCTAAAGAATGGAGTACTTTTCACCTCTCATTATATGACCAAAGTTTGAAATTTTACGGAGTTTTACTGTGTTGAGTAGGTGTTTGTTTGTGTTTACTCTGCGTAAAACTTCAATATGACTAGTCATGTCAGTCCAGGATATCTTTAACATTTTACGATGTATCCACATTTCGAACGCCTCTAGGCGATTTAGAGTATTCACCTTCAGCGTCCATGCTTCAACACCGTAAAGTAGAACTGACCATACGTAGCATTTGATCAACCTCTTGTCAATATCAAACCACGTACAACGAATTCAATTAATGCACCATTCTTGAAAACACGCTATTTCGCAATTTATTACTCTTCTATGGCTGGGAACACTTCATCACTTGCAAGAGCATTCTATCCAACTCTCGCACGTGGCAGTCGCTTCCATTTAATCACTCATTTATCGGTAAGAACTCGATCGATTATTTCGCTTAACATCTGTTGCTCCGAAATTCCACGACTAGCCACGCCGGCCATCGTCCCACAGCTTACATAATATTTCGTACCCGTAGAAATATCAAAACAAACTCAATTTTCAATTGTGCAGCGAATTTCTGCTTTATACGCCAGTCTTTCAAACCCTCGAGAAAATTCTTTTCCTTTCTAGTGTTTAGGAGAAGGTTCACGTCGCTTCTAGACCATTCCAGGCATCTCCCGAATGTTGCAAATAATCATAAAGTGTAGTGTAGGGTGTTCTAGAGCTTTCTGGAACAGCAAAGTGTTGTTCCAAAGTAAAATATTACAAGAAATGCGCAGTTTCTTCTACTCACCATTTCGTTAAAATATTTAAATTTTATTTATTCTTCTTTTAATTTCATTGAGTTAGACTACTTCAATTCACGTCATTAAACATAAAATAAAAGGCAAAAAAAACTCATGTATGCAAAAAAAATCTATGCGCCATCAGTAAAACGTTCAAATTGGAATTATGTGCAAAATAAATCTTTCGATCTTCGAATTTGCTCAGTCGATTCCAGACTCGAGTAGACCATTCGACTATGGAGAGACTTTTTTTTTTAAATTATGTACGTAATAAAATGATAAATGAAAATTTGGATGTGAAAAAACATCCCTGCCTTTATTAAAAAGATAATGATATCATTTAAAAATAACAATATTTACAAAGAGACGATAATAATGCCAGACAATATAAATATTTGTATTTGAATTGGTACTTTGTGATTCGCGAACACGATAGACTGAATATTTTATTAAGCAAATATTTTACTTAATGAACATTTTCATAATATTAAACATGTCGTAATGATGGCAGAACATTTATTTTATTTCATAAAACGCGTAAATTACAACGATGGAAGGATATTTACTTAAATTTAATGAAATCGTTTTATTTTATTGTTGTATATAAAATCGACTTTGAAAGAACGAAGGGAATTTGAAAATATACTCTGTCACGCGTCCAAATAAGCCGCTTATATAAAATTGTATTTGTCATGCAATTATCCGATAACGTCCGCTCTGATATCATCAATATATACACACAATTAAGTATAATTGAGGAATCATGAGGACTGACAACTTATTTTAGTTGCTGAAAAAAGTTATTACATTTTTTGAGCTCGGTGACTCAAATTTCGGAAACAATCGCATTTAGAAATACGAATTATTTTAAGATAGCCCTAGTAAAAAAAAATAGTTCTATTTTTTATATGTTTATTTATGAAATAAGTTTTTAAAAATTTCAAGCAAGTTAAGCAAGTGTAAAGAAAAAACCTTACAGAAAACCAGGAATACTTTTAAGCATATGAGAATTGGAAAAAAAATCATACCGCCTAGATTAAAAAAAAATAAATGCAGAACCACTATGAATGTTCTTAGGTTTTCACGGCCACTCAGAATCTTCAAGTTTGTGTTTACTGGGGTATTATGCCGTGTTGTTACGACCTTTCGGGCCGAAAAATATTTATTCAGGCCCGAAAGGTCGTAATAACACGGCATAATACCCCAGTAAACACAAACTTGAAGATACAGAACCACTATATTTACAAAGTCATCAATACCTATCGAGATACGCTTCATCAGAGCAAATTAAAAAAACGAGCGATTTTTAGATTAGTCGCATTGATGTGTAACATTTGACATCTCACAATAAAAAATATCGATTTAGCATTTTTTTCAATGCAAGCAAAGCATTTTAAAGAGCTAATACCCATATATTTATTAATTAGTAAATACAAGTAAAGATAATGTATGTGCATTTATTTATTTTTCCGCACTAGGTAGGCACCGTATATCTACATACGCATTTTGTTTAGAAATGTGTTTGGTCAATTATATGCTTTTATTTATTTTCATAGATGGCGTTAGTGTGCCGCCTTACATATTGTATGAAAACTTTGAATAAATATTTAAAAATAAACATAAATTGCATAAAATTTGAGAATGTAAATCATTAAGGCTAGTTATTGTTTACATTAATATAAAAAAATAAGCCAAAATATATTAAAGTTACAACATCCACACGCTTGACACCAGCCGCGTAACATATATACAAAATCAGAAGAGCTGGCTATCGGATGTGTGCGTCTTCGCTGTGATGGCATTTTCTGGACATTGATTTGTTTATAAACGATCATTTTTTCCATCCTAGTCAATCGTCTCCAGGTTGCGATTTTTTTTCTACTAACAAGCGGAACCATGCTGCTCCGCACCGGTCGTATAAACCGTTACAAAGCGGCCGCTAGATCAAAGCAATTCACTGTTCCAACCTTAATATACGTCTTCATTAGCAATAAACTCAACATCAGCATAACAATAGCATAATATATGGCACCATAAATAGATACATGTAATCCGTCAGTAGATTATTATTATTGATTTTTTTTTTTTCAATTGATTGAGCAACATTGTAGATTGACATTTTTAAAAAATATTGAGTATTTTATTTGTATATATCTACTTTTATTTGAGTTTTTTTTCACCAACATGTTTCAGAAATTACCATTCCATCATCAGGGTTTTTCTGAATTTGCAAATCATTTATTAGAAAATGATCACGGTTTTGATAAAAATGTAGGACTTTCTATTTTACACATAAATAATTTTGGTCTGAAATTGAATAATTTAGAATCATTAGAAATTAGTAAAGCATGTAATATTAAACAAAATATTATAAATAATCAATTGAATTTGACTACTAGCCCAATTCTAAAAAATTTTCTAATAATTGAGGGTAATCAAGAACTTCAGTAATAATATTTTTTTTAAATAATTTTTCAAATAATTTGAAAAAACAAGGAACAAAAAACATTTCATTCGATTTTTTTGACAGTTATACAGCACCCTGATGATGGAATGGTAATTTCTGAAACATGTTGGTGAAAAAAAACTCACATAAAAGTAGATATGTACAAATAAAATAATCAATATTTTTTATTATTGATATTGATTAACGCATAAAATTAGTTCTCGCAAAAGTACGTAGAGGGAAATCTGTAAATAAAGTCATAGCCAGTGCAAATGGCGAACAAGCAAACAAAATAAAATTCATAAAAATTATCGATTCCGAACAACATGAGCAGTAGTAACACTGCAAAATTAAAGGCAAGCATACAGACATAAACAATTTTATCAGAAATAATGAATTGATATTCTAAAGGAATATTATGAAGGATTCAGATAAGTGAAGAAAATAGATTTTGTTGTAGGAGTGACTTTTTAATCGATGAAGAACTCAGATTTATGTAAGATAAAGTAACAGTATAAATAGCTCTGTATTTTTTATGGTATTGTTAAGTCGGATATTTTCTAGTTTGTGCATTTAAAAAATCAATAAATACGTAAATAAAAAATACGTTGAAACCTTCAAGTTTGTGTTTACTGGGGTATTATGCCGTGTTGTTACGACCTTTCGGGCCAACGTTTCGGATCCTAAGAACATACGTTGAAACCTTTTCCGCATTATTTCGATACTTTCAACATGTGTTATATAATAAGGTGTCCAAATAACTGACGAATATCCCAGAATAAATTGTACTAGTGATACATAGAGAATTTTCTCGAAAACACAAGTGAATATGAAGAAATGAAAAAATATATACCTACATTTAAAACAAATCGCTTCATATTATTCTTTTCGGATCAGTCACTATCTTTCAAAATATTTTTAACCAACGAAAACACGTTTATTAACTTTTGAAACGCAATATTACGGCACGCGGATGCTTAAATTTACTGAAAATATAAACAACTGTATTTTTCGCGAAGCCAAGTTAATAATACTTACAGAGCGAAAATTTTGTAGGCCCCTGAATATGGCGTCACGGAAAATGTCTGCCATTGCGTTTCGGATGAAACGAGCGGCTTGAAACATTTAACGGAATTGTTAAAAAATTCCGTGGGTCGGTTTCGGCTGGAGACCTGAGTTTTGTATAGACAATGCGAATTGGGATTGCGGTGGAGCCGTGCGGGATAATTTATTCGGACGCGGGAGTGTATCGAACAGTAAGGAGAATTTGGAAAAAGAAACGATCCAAATCCCGCTAAAATCCTACTCTGGCGAAAACGTTTGAGACAATTTCTGATTTTTCTCGAATATCTGTGGACTCGTAGAAATAAACATTATACACATAGCTAGACAGCGTTCAAAAGAATGTGTGCAAAAAATATGTGTGTTGTAAGTAAGTAACCTTTTTTAAGCTAAAAAATGGAATATCATATTAAGGCTTGCAATACTAGCTTACTAGGCAGCTTTCCCCCGCTTTCTTCCTACCGGACAAAGCTAGGAAATGGTATTTTGATTGTGGTCGACCAATAGTAATATAATACATGTATTTATATACACTTATTTATTTATCAACACCCTAGTGGGCCTTTATAGTACAAGAAAATTAAAAGGATTTTTTATATACCTAACATTAAGCACGTTTTAAAGTAAATAATTAAAAAATATTAATAGAAATAAAACAAATTAAAGATAAATGAACAGTATATTATATAAACGATGATTAAAGTACACAATCAAACAGTAATAATTAGAAACTTTAAACAAAATAATAATAGAGTAAATTAAAGATAATTAAACCAGTACACCAGATAAATAAGATAAGAGGATAAACTGAACTAAAAATATAAATATAAAAAATAAAATTAAAACATATTTAAAAGGGAAATGATCAATAATTAGGATACTTTAAAATAAATAAATATATGTAATTCATTGGGAACAAAACATAAATAAAAATTTAGTCCATTAAGCTGTAATTAATTCTAGACGATGCATGCGTGTTAAGGGTGAATAGAATACATTGTTGTTCCTGTAGGTCCCTACAAAGAACACTTCGTGATGTCTCGTTTGTCTCGGTATATTATACGAGACCATCTCAATCAGTTCAGGGCAGTCCAACATACGTATATATTGTCACGATTTCGCAATGGTGGAAGACAAACAAAACATAAAAGTCACTGGATACAAATTAACCTGGAGTGCTGTTCTTTTATTCAACTAATTTTGCACCAATCGCTCGTCTGTGGAACAGTTTTTTTTTAAATATAAAATTTATTTGGTAAATGTACAAACTTAAGAGTGGCTGTATTCAATATAATATAATTAATTCACATTTATATTACACGCTTACCCACTTTTAAATGAGAATTTATTCTCGTATTTAAAAGTGGGTAAGTGCCTGAACTTATGCGGCTTAAATAATATATAACTAGATAAAAAAAATAAAGCCTAGAGTGGGAAGTTTTATCGAATCAACCATATCCACCCAATACTGCGCCATCAGATTATCATTTGTTTAGATTTATGGAACATTCCCTCAAAAATAAAAATAAATGAAACGTCAGTGATGTTTAATTTCATCTCGAATCGTATTTTTTATCACAGCCAGCATTTTTTATTAGAGATAAAAATCGAAAATTTACAGAAAAGATGGCGAAAGGTTGAAGATATTGATAGTAAATATGTTATTGAATTTATAATTAAAATATTGAACTCAAATGGGTAGTAAGCTTTGAAAAAATGTATTACCTATTGGGAATCATTCGAATTTATCGTAATTGTATCGAAACTCTTTGGTACGGAAAATTTCTTAGAAATCAAAACTTGGCAGAAAATAAATAAAAAATCGAAAACTGGGTGATCTATGTTATCGTAATTTAGTTTCAAATTAAAAATTACACTGTTTTTATCAATATTATAGAAAACAGCATAACGGATAAAAGACTCTTTCAGAAAACAATTGAACTCCATTTTTTCTCTTTTGCAGATATCAACACAAGCGTTCTCTTGTTTTAAAATGTTCCATTTTTCAAACATAAAACATTTTAAAAACAATAAAGTAGGTACCTACTCACATTTTATCGCTACCAAACTATCCGAAGTTTAAAAAATGGAACATATTAAATGTCATTTTATAACATTATACATTATCTTATATCTATAGATAAGGTGAGGCATTATATTTCAGCTGCTAGGCATGTATATACATATGATTTTGGCTGTAACAGTAATAATACGCAGCTTTATTTTGATCATATATAACGCAATGGAGAACGAGCACTATTTTAGGTAATTAAAATTAATAACAAGTGTTATTTATTTTAATTAACTTAAAACTTTGTATAAACCACTTGGAAATAACTTTACGTTTACCGGTTTCGAAACTACTATAGCTTCACCAGAATGGACGTATACATATTATCCATTACCTACTTATTTTGGTAAACAAACTAATTTTTCAATAGGTGCGTGGCTACAGTTGTGGGTGGGGGTGCGGGAGACACTGAAATGGGGAATATATCAAATATTCAGTTATTCGTAATATTCAACTAGTTATCAATTATTTTGGCTTAAGTCTTCAGATATTTCTTATTTTCTAATATTTCTTAATTTTCAAATCTGCGGCCATTTTTATTTATATGAAGAATCTCAATAATGTTTACTTTTTTAAATGTGAGACCTGTCTCCAAAAGCTGGTTCGCGAATTCCAAGAACTCATTATTAAGACATCTTAAATTTTCTTTTGTTTTACCTGTATAAAATACCGAACGGTCTTTACAATTTATTTATTTATACATACCGGAATAATTTAGCAGGTCGGTTTTGCCTTTAGAGTTTATAATGAGTTTACCTAAGCTATGCAAATCATTCAATTTTACTAAAACATTTTTTATGTATGTAGTTTCTGGAACGTTTTGCAAATTTAACAGTTTTAAGTATTTGTGTCAATAATTTGCAATTTGTGACAGCTCTGTATTCTGTATAGTCGATATTTTATTTTAATAAGGACCTCGATCCGACACAAAAGTAAAACCACAGAGAGTGCAAGTGGCGAACAAGCAAACAATATCAAATTTGTAAAATATTGATTATTGATACCGAGCAACATGAGCAGTGAAATTGCAAAATTAAGGAAAAGTTTTGCGGTTGCCAAGCATAAATGATTTTTTGAGAAATAATGGATTGATATTTAGTGTTCTATTCGTGTTCTAGAGGTTCAGATTAGTGTTGAAGAAAATAGATGTTGCGTAGGACTGACTTTTTTAATCGTTGAAGAATTCAGATTTATGTCAGACAAAGTAAGAGAATCAATAGCTTCGCTCGGTATCGTGTGTGGTATTGCGAAATCGGATATTTTCTGTCAGGACTCTAGTTTGGGCATTTAAAAAAAGTCAAGACGGTCATCGTAGCTGTGAAGGTTTCTGTTTACCGGTTCTGTTGAAAAAAATACGTAGAAACTTTTTCTGCACTCTTTCTATACTTTCAACATGTGTTGAATAATAAGGTGTCCATTCCAATTCCAAAATACATTGTACAAGTGATACATTGAGAATTTTCTCGAGAATTCAAGTGAATATTAAGAAATTTAAAATATACTTAATTAGTTTTAATAGAAATTTCTCCATTCAAAAAATCACATACAAACAATTCATTAAGTGTTATTCTTTTCATGTCAGTTACTTCTAAATTTGCAATTTCTAATAGCTTTGTACTCTGTATAGTCAATATTTTATTTCAATAACGACTTCACATTAAACGTTAAAACAATTTATATTCAAATGATTTTTTTAAAATACAAAAAACTAAGAAGAAGCTAAACCAATCCGCCTTAGAATAACAGATTGAGATAAAGACTTTAAAAATACCTCAGTACTGTTCAGTGTACTATTTTTCAACGAAATAATTTTTTATTAATGGAGTTTACACTTAAAAGAACATTGTTCCCTTTAAAATGAAAACAGGTCGGTTTCACTTTAATAAAGAATAAATCAACTATTAAGAAAGAATAAAGAAACTTTGTTTATGGATAAAATACAGCGTCTGAAACTCTATTGTATTGCTGGTTGACAGCCTTAGCAAATCACAGAATGTTTTGTAATTTTATCTTTACATGTTAATAATCCTTATCTTGGAAACCCGCCTTACTCCAGCATCCAGCATTGATGCACACTGGAGAAAGATACTGGTCCCTCATAATCGAGATGCCACTACTCGCTAAAGCCGTTATTATATGATATTTTAAATTTATTTATTTATTTATATTTTTATGTTATTACTTTTACTTGCTCATTCTTTTCTTTAATACGTACAATTTATGTATTAATGCTTACATCTTTTTTGTTAATAATTATTGCTTAAATATTTACTCGTTTGCTTCGTACCATACTTTTCTTACTTTGTATGCCCTGTTTATTTAAATAATTCTTGCTATGTACCATATTTCTTGTTATATCTGAACTATTATGTACCTGCATGTGATAACTTCTAATTATATATTTAAATCATCTTACATTTTTATATATCGTATGTGTGATAAATTTATTATATGTTTTCTTATATGGAATATGTGGGACTGCACAAACCTCCCCACACACTGGAATAAAGTTTTATTTATTATTATTATAAGTGCGACATCTTCCTTTTCCTATTGGAAGATTTAAAACAGAAGCAACAAAATTATTAATAAACGCATACGTTATCTCTCGCTTAGACTACTGTAATGGTATCTACACACATATTCTGAAACAGGAAATAAACTAATTACAACGTGTATTTAATGCCACCGGCGTTTCAAAGTTTGCGTACATCTCACACCATCCTCAAAATCTTCACTGGGTTAAATATCCAAAAAGGATTGAATATAAGTTATGCCTCACAATATTCAAGGCACTCACAACAAGGCCTCTTTTTTTATTAATTTTTTTATTTGAAATTTTATTTATTGAAAATAAAAATATTACATACATTTTCCATTGAATATTACATACATTATTTTTTATACATGTTTAACTGCCCCACTAAAGTAATATTTGTATTTGGAGACAGGAGTATGATACATAAGAGCATGAATGAATAAATATGTATATGTTAATAGTGGAACAGTGTAGAGAAATACAAACATAAGATAAATATTAGTGACTCAAGTATAATTATTTCAGAGTATCGTTATTTTTTATAATTCTAACAATTTTTTGTTTTAATTATGTGTATTCTATTTTAAGTTATTGAAATATTTGACACCTGGATAAGTGTAGCTGTTTTGTTATATTTAGAAATGTTTAAGCATCCTATTATTTGCGCTCTTTGTCTATGACTATGGGTATGATGAGTGTGTGATGTATTTATATTTTTTGAGTGAATATTTCTTTATGTATTTGTAAAATTGAGGTGTTTTTGTATAATCTCTCTAATGTTGGTACATTAATGTCTTTAAAAAGTAAATATGTAGGGAAGGTTCTATTATTTTTTAATATTACTTTGATAATTAATTTTTGAGTTGTTTTAAGAGTCTGTAAGTTACTTTTATAAGAGCTCCCCCCCCACTCCCCCAACCTATTACTCTGTATTGTAATATAGATTGTACAAAAGCCTATTATAATGTTCTAAGTGATTCAATCGTTAAAATGTTGCGTAATCTTAAAAATATATAATATATCATTTTTCTCACTCTATTTACAATCATGTTTATATGATTCTTTCATTTCAATTATTAGTCTATAAGAATACCCAAGTACTTAACAGAATTCGTCATATTTAATTTGTCACATGTTTCACATAACTTACTTTTTACACTTACTTAATAAATAACTGACTTTTGCATTCCATTTTCCGAATATAACAGACCACTAATACTTTATTCAGCATTGACATCTAATAAAAGTAGATTAGTTGAAGTAAATCGCGTCCACAAAACTTATTCCGGTGACTGTGCTTTCGCGGTGGCTGGACAAGTTGTGAAACAAACTAACACAAACGGACAGCTTACCACAGTTCATAAAACAACTAAAGACGCACTTATTTACACAATCACATAAAAACCTATCAATCAGTACCGAGTTTTTTTCACTCCAAGTATGCATTCCGCGAAAATACATATTTCTTCCTGATCCTCTCAATCGTCAATTCCATTTATTTTTCATGCTGTCCAGGATATAAGGAATAAAAAATTTTAAAAAATCAATTTATTCAGCAATATATAGATTGAGATTAATATTGGAAAAACCGGTCGGAATTTCAATGTAAGAGTTAAAGAGTATTTAAAATGACTGAAAAATCATGGTTTTCCTGAATTTTCAAATCATTTATTAGAAAATGATCACGGTTTCGATAAAAATTTAGGACTTTCTATTTTACACACAAATAATTTTGGTCTGAAATTGAATAATTAAGAATCATTAGAAATTATTTAAGCATATAATAGTAAACAAATTATTGTAAATAATCAGTAAAATTTGACTACTAGCCTAATTCTAAAAAAATTTCCAATAATTGCAAGAAAAAAAAAAGTAAAGAAAAACAAAAAACCAAAGACAATATAAATTTTGATATTTTGACATATATAACACCCTGACGATGAAAAGGTATTTCTGAAACATTTAGGTGTAATTAATCAAATAATATAAGTAGATTTATTCAAAAAATACAACCAATATTTTTAATAATAAATAAGTTTTTTAGCTAGTAAGTTGTTTTGTAAAATAAGTATAATGTATAAAGCGTGAGCTTTATGAGCCTTTGAGGTGTATATTCACAAAATCAGCGCTATGTAAATGATCAAAATATTATTGTCACGGATCTTGGGGGGGGGAAGACAAATAAAAATACTGGAAATTAATTAGAGATTTATAATTTAACGATTGATTAATTATTTAATGCACAATATCGCTTAACACTAATTAAGCTTTTCTTTAATCTACATCATTTCGCAGTATATTACTTCGTCTATGAACACTTAATTATCGCTGGGTAACACGTATTTATCGCTCGCAGAATATTCAATTCTCGCACATGGAAGTCGAACTGGTTTATTTTGCCACTTATTTCCCGCCCGCATGATTATTTCGCTTTACTTATCACGCTTTCTTTCTCTCACGACTGGCCACCCTAGCTATCGCCTCGTGGCCGACTTTTTCGCAATGTAGTCTCGGTATTTATACCCAAACGCTAGCATTTTCGAACTTTCTAAATCATTCTGGTGTTTAGGAAAAGGTTCCCCTCGCTTCTAGGCTGTTTTAGTCATTTTTTGTTGTTTACTTAAAGGTTTTAGTCATGAATTTGATCCTGAAATAGTATTGTGACGTAATAAAAGGTATCGGATAGTACGCCATTCCTTCTGTTCGCCATTTTGTGAAATTATTATTATTATTTTTAATTACAATATTTTTCATAAAAGTCAGGACTATCTATCTATATGATATCAAGGTTGATTTTCTATAATGGCTGTCTTCTTCAGTATATTCTTGTCTGCTAAAAATGATTAATCTGCTCTATAAAACGGGTTAGTCTGGCGCATTATCCTCAATTAATTTCCACAATGGCGTTTATAACGTCACGATTTTCCAACAATGTGTTACTAACAATTTGTACGTACGTAAGTGCCGTAAATTTGACAGGACCCATGTTCCTACGAGCACGGTTAAACTCGAGCTGATCTATTACTATGCATTAATATTATTCGCTTCCTCGAATAATATACATTGCAGATGTCATTCGTGCTGATGACAGATTACATTCATATTAGAGATGAGCTTAACCGTTAATGTGACTGTGATTGGTATCCAATGGCAACGATGATTAGTAACTGAGAATTAACTGGTGGAGGTTCAGTTTCTGGTGATTACTCAGTAATTACCGCCGAATCATAAAAGATGGAAATCATATTAATCAATATATATAATATATAGATAATAATATATATATATATATATATATATTATATATATATTATCATCTATATATAGTATATATTATATAAAAAGAAACCCGTGTTTCCCTATCCGTCAAGTTTTCTCCACAACCAGCCACAACTACTCACCGGTGGTTATGGTGGTGGATAGCCCTTGGCGTCACATCGAAAATATGCGAGTTTGACGGGGGTGGCTGTGTTTGTGGGTGACGAAAATGTACTTTCTAGCGCATTGTTTTGTTATGGGAAGGCCGCAAATGCTTCAGATTGTTTCAAAATAGGCTCATTCAACGCCGACTGTGTCAGTGAGTCTAGAAGGTTCCGGAAAAACCTGCTCTAGGAAGTTCTGGAAGGAGAAGGTTCTAGAAAATTCCCGAAAGTTCTATAAGGTTCTAAACTGAGTGTCGCAATGTGTCAGTGTGTCAAGATGTTTCCTGTACATGCGATAAATTTCTTGAAAGTTCTGGAAGGTAAATGTTCTAGAAGGTTCGCGAAAGTTCTATGACGATCCAAACAGTGTGCTAAAAATCTACGCGTGCGAAGCCGCGCGGGCACAGCTAGTGATTGATATGGCAGTTACTTTGTGGTGTAATATGATTATTTTAATTAACACTAAATTGAGCTTTGTAATTCACTTGCGTTGAGTACTATAGTTTCAAGAGAAGCATTTCATCATCAGGTATAAGTATTTTTTTTATTAACGCCCTCATTTTACAATAGATAGGTAAAGTGTACATTAACGGAATATATAGTTTAAAGAAAAAATAATAATAACATGTAAAAATAATAATGACATAAAGAGGAAAGAGAATACTTTAAATACAGATACAAATATATAAAGTTACATAAAATATAAAGTAAAAAGCAAGTATATAAAAAGCAAAAGCATAAGAAAAACATAATATAATAGAAATTTAAAAACAAAAAAGTATTAATGAAGAATGAAAAAAGAAGCACAAGCTTTGAAAGTCATATTAAAATAAAAAATATACATACAAATACAAATCAATTATTTAAGTCCAATTCGACAAATATTAGTTATCTTTCAATACATCTTTTAATATATGTTTGAATAATATACAGTTATTGGCAAATACGTCCAGTTGCGTGTATCTGTTAGCTAGTCTAGGAAGCCTTTGCAGTGAGGAATTAAAGATATAGTTAGTAGCTGCAGTTTCCACGGCGAAACCTGCATGACTTCTAGTTATGCGAGACGGAACACGCAAGCAGATGCGTTCTAGTAGTTGAGGACAGTCGATAGTACCATTTATTAGTTTGTGTAAAAAGAAATAGTTATAATTGATAATGAGAGAGACTGCTCCTCTCGAGACTATAGTAGTGATAAATTTTAACTCAACGTGTGTGCATAACAAAGTAAATTTTAGTCTTATTAAAATACGTTAGTAACCATTTGAGGTCATCACCTATGAAATTATCGTTTTCTTATACTGGATAAATTGAATTTCGGAGTCTTTCATTTTACTTAGAATTCAAAATTTAATGTCATATTAAAGCTATGATATTACTTTTTCAAAATTAGTTATTCATTAGTTTTTCCGACGTTTTTTTTTTATATCGCTGTGTCTGCGACCATGGAGAAAGTAAAAATTCGCGTTATTTAATTAATGGCCAATACTTCTGTTTATTTAATATATACTGTTCCAAAAAATAACTTTTTATATATTATCAATATTTTAAATCATTTGAAACATTTACTTTGTGCTTAGACATTATAACATGTAAAAACCACTATCAGACTTTATGTCTACCGGTTTCGAAACGTACCCGTCTCTTTGTCAGAGCCAACACAACACTACTATGTTCAAAACACTATACACCATAACCATAGAACTTGTACATTCCTGATCGTTCTGTAGGCAAGTTAGTGCATACTAGTATTTGACAAGATTACCACGCATGTGATAAATATTGGTGAAAATTTAGCAGTGCTATGGTTCTGGTGTATAGCGTTGTAAACATAATAGTGTAGTGTTGGTCCTGACAAAGAGACGGTTACGTCTCGAATCCGGTAGACCTAAAATCTGGTAGTGGTTTATACTAATTTAACTAACACTCTGTTATATCTTCCCTTCTACTCCCGTCCCACATTCCCCTCCACCCTCTAATTTAACTAACACTCTGTTATATCTTCCCTTCTACTCCCGTCCCACATTCCCTTCCACCCTCTCCATTCGCTATTTATGTATGTTAAAGTAAATTTTTAAATTCAGTGGAAAATTTTTAAGATTATTTTAAAATAAATAAATAAACAAATAAACACACAAATACACACACTCACACAAACTCACTATTGGACATGTTTTTTCTTATTTTTTTATCGATTGTATATATGCGTTTTCTTGTAATTGGCCCAAAACTCTGTACATCAATTATTGTTTTTTTTCAAGATTGATTAATTATATGGCTGTAAGAAAACCAATAAATGAAAATAAAATAAAATAAAAAATAAAATATTTTTTTTATATAAAACGACAATTTCATAGATAAGGACTTGATATTAACAAACTCAAAATCTTTATTTAAATTAAAATTAGTTATTTATCTCCTCACTTATTCATTTCAAACCAGGCATTTTGCTCTGTGTTGGCAAAGTAAAATAAATTTTCGGAACAATTTTGAACAACCCTCTTATACTCTGTGCATCTGTCTAGCTTATGTTTTTTTTTCCTTCTTTTTCTCTTGGTGCTTTATCTGTTGAACGGGTGAGGGTTATCATCCCTTTGCTTACTGCAGTCCAGAAAAGCTCTACAAAAGTTATCCTTCTTTAAGAGCCCCAATTTCCATAAATCTTTCCATGCATTGTGAGATGCATGATGTTATACTTCTCTAGATGTCTCAAAACATTATCGAGATATTTAATTTTTACTATTTTTTTTTGGTACTTAATACTTTTTTGTCATTTTTCATTTTTCACCCGAAAAACGAGGCTTTTGAATTTTTTTTATTTTAAATGGATATGCAAACACGGAATACCTACATGTCGCATCAATACTTTTACCATTTTCAAAATATTTCTAATATATTTCATATACCTTAAATATTCTTTGGAATAAATTTATTATTGATTATACAGGGTTATTTGGAAAATATTCAAATAAAATTAAATTTTCAAACAACCGCGACCTAATATTAATGGTTATTTTTATTATGATGCTTGAAAATTTTCGACTCATAACCATGGTAGGAATGTAGTTTTGCCAGGTTATTAATCTTTTCCAAATAACTCTGTATATTTAAAATATGACTTACCGATGTCTTGGAATGGAGCTCGAACCACGGACCACCAGATCACAAGGCGAGCGTCATAACCACTACACCAACAAGATACTCAAAGGGCATGACACTGGATTCTCATACCGAGGGTTCCGAGTTTGATTCTAGTTAATATCAAAATACATCATCTAATTTGATCTTAAGCTTGAGTGTTTTTTTTATTTGTTTCGTTACAATAATTTGGCCTCGTAGTCTGCTGTAGTGTTAAAAATAAAAATAAATACTTCATTAATTAATTTTAGTTAAACAACTTTGTATTAACCACTTAACTAGTCACTCTACGTCTACCGGTTTCAATACCACCGTATCTTCATCAGGATGGATGCAAACTAACTATTCATGATCTATTCTAGCAAACAAATCCAT
>JADDOH010001496.1:0-243114 GCA_016648135.1 Agrypnia vestita
GGTTATTTACATAGGAGGTATTTACCAGGAGGTATTTGCATCATTTAGTAGGAGTTAGAAACCCCGCGGTACCGGAGTCTTCCCCCGGTCCAGGCCACAGCGGCACTTATAGACATTCCCATATTATGTTTCTTTATGTCAGACTTCTATATAAGTATAAAAACAATGAGTGTATCTAAGCAGCTGCATATTTATTGGCAGTGTCTGCTTTGGTGGATTTTCAATAAATATTACTGAGAACAAGTGTAATTACATTGAGAGTAAGAGAAAGGTTTTTCTCCGCTATGCGAAAGTAGATATAGCTTTAAGTGTGTTTTTCGGGAGCAAGTGTAAAAAAACTGAGAGGACGAGAAAGGTTCATACCCTGAGTGAGTCAGATAGTGACTTTTAAAATTCGATTTAGACAAACAAGTAAAAATAAATTGAAGGCTTAAAAAAGGTTTCCCATCAGAGTGTACAAGCTCGTTTATATTTAAATGTAATTTTAGCAAAGCAGTATAATTATAACAAGAAAAACGTTTCTCTCCGCTATGTGTAAGCATGTGGGTTTTGAAGCTCGATATATAATAAAAAAAAAGTAATTTAATTAATTGCATGAAAAAGGTTTCACATTAGTGCGTAAAAGATAAATTTTTAACTGTTCTCAGGGAGGAGGTATTGCATTGCGAACAAGAAAACGGTTTCATTCCAGAATTTAATGGCACGTGGCTATTAAATTTTTTGGGAACAGGCATAATTACAACGAGAACAAGAAAATGGTTTGTCTCAAGAAAGTGTACGCATGTGGCTTTTTAAACTTTGTTTTTGGTAGCAGGCATAATTACATTGAGAACAAAAAAATCGTTTATCTCCAGAATGTATAAGAATGTGATTTTTAAATGATTTATTCGGGAAAATGCAAAATCACATTAAGAACAAGAAAATGGTTTCCCTCCAGAATGAATAAGCATGTGGCTTTTTAAATGATTTTTTTGGGAGAAGGCATAGTCATATTGAGGACAAGAAAATGGTTTCTCTCCAGAATGCGTAAACATGTGTATTTTTAAACTCAGTTTAAGAGAACAAGCATAATCACATTGAGAACAAGAATATGGTTTTTCTCCAGAATGTGTAAGCATGTGGCTTTTTATATTTTGTTTAAGGGAACATTCAAAATCACATTGAGGACAAGAAAATGGTTTTTCTCCAGAATGTGTACGCACATGGCTTTCTAAAAAATGTTTTCGGGAACAGGCATAATCACATTGAGAACAAGAAAATGGTTTTTCTACAGGATGTGTAAGCATGTGTCTTTTTAAATAACGTTTATGGGCACAGGCATAATCACATTAAGAACAATAAAATGGTTTTTCTTCAGAATGTGTACGCATGTGGCGTTTTAAACTAAGTTTAAAGGAACAGGTATAATTACATTGAGAACAAGAAAATGGTTTTTCTCCAGAATGTGTAAGCACGTGGCTTTTTAAATAATGTTTTCGGGAACAGGCATAATCACATTGAGAACAAGAAAATGGTTTTTCTACAGAATGTGTAAGCATGTGTCTTTTTAAATCACGTTTATGGATACAGACATAATCACATTGAGAACAAGAAAATGGTTTATCTACAGAATGTGTACGCTCGTGGCTTTTTAAATAACGTTTTTGGGAACAGGCATAATCACACTGAGAACAAGAAAATGGTTTATCTACAGAATGTGTACGCATGTGGATTTTTAAATAATGTTTTTCGGAACAGGCATATCTACATTGAGAACAAGAAAATGGTTTTTCTCCAGAATGTGTAAGCATGTGTCTTTTTAAATGATTTTTTTGGGAGCAGGAAAAATCACATTGAGAACAGGAAAATGGTTTCTCTCCAGAATGTGTAAGCATGTGGTTTTTTAAACTATGTTTAAAGGAACAGGCATAATCACATTGAGAACAAGAAAATAGTTTTTCTTCAGAATGTGTACGCATGTGGCTTTTTAAGTTGGATTTCAAGGAACAGGCATAATTACATTGAGAACAAGAAAATGGTTTCTCTCCGGAATGTGTAAGCATATGGCTTTTTATATTTTGTTTAAGGGAACAGACAAAATCACATAGAGGACAAGAAAATGGTTTCTCTCCAGAATGTGTTAGCATGTGGTTTTTTAAACAATGTTTAAAGGAACAGGCATAATCACATTGAGAACAAGAAAATGGTTTTTCTTCAGAATGTGTACGCATGTGGCTTTTTAAGTTGGATTTTAGGTAACAGGCATAATTACATTGAGAACAAGAAAATGGTTTGTCTCCGGAATGTGTAAGCATGTGGCTTTTTACATTACTTTTTTTGGAACAGACATAATCACATTGAGAACAAGGAAATGATTTCTTGCCAGTGTGCGTACGAGAATGATTCTTTAAGGTTTGCGGTATAAAACAGGTATCATTATATTGGGAGCAAAATACAGGTTTCTCTCCAGGGTGTGTGAGCAGGTGCGTCTTGATCACTGATTTCTCCGAAGAGGTATAATCGCTTTGTAAGCAAGTCAAGGTTTCCTCACTGGGACTCTGGGATCCTTTACTACTGCAGTCTGAATGGTTCCTAAAGTTTTGAGTTTTATCGAGATAACCTGGAACAATCAAGTTAGTTTTAAATAATATTGACAATAAACGATAAAATCTTTATTAAATTTTTTTATTTGGTTAAATAAGAAATAAAAGAAAATAAACCGAGGTGTCAGTGAAAAATGACGTTTTCGTATACATATAACATCATTAAGATAATTAAAGTGAATTTATATGGTACGAATTTACATCTGTGTGCGTCTCAGAATGTTCTTCACTTTTTTTGTAACCATGTTCAGTTGTTTTGTTTGTTGCGGTCCGTTGCAAACAAGTCGTGATTGTTTTCGGCGTTGGTGTATTAGTTTCTGGGTTTCAATCTTCGTTGTGTTATTTATGTTAAGTTGTTTTGTTATCTGGTAGATTGATTCAGTTAGTGTCATATAGTCAAGGTTGTAAACCATTTTTTAAATTTTATTTTGTTGTCTTTGTAGGTAAGTTTTGTTTCCAGTTCCCATATGTAAGATGTGTTATTACAAAGGTTAATATGCAGTCATTTAACATACAGGTATGCTTTGCTATTATGAGTACAAAAATATGTAATAACTTGCAACTGCTCATTCCGAACAATCGCGAGTTATTATATTTTTGTACTCATAATAATTATTAAAAACTTCCTAAATAAATATTAGGGTTAATAGCTCAGACATCACACTCTGACGAAAAGACTGGTACGTCTCGAAACCGGTAGACCTTAAATCTGTTGAAACGGAGTGGTTTGGTTTCACGATATGAGTGCAAGTGACAAAGGCGTGGAAATAACTGAAAAGTTTATTTTTAACAACAATTTATTAATAGTCAGTAAAACACAAATATACATACGTAGCAGAAAAGAACACACAGAAATATAGACAGTCGAAATATAAAAGAGCACACAGAATATAAAATACAATTAGCACAAGCACTTAGGTCTCTGGCGTAGTCACAAAATAATTAAGGCGGAATTCTGGATCTCACTTCACAGATTCGGCGGAGGCTCTTGCCGGAAAAAACGCGACAGCAAGGGCGATGGCGAAGATACTTCTCGGAGGTAAACACTCGACGAGACTCGAGCTTCACATAAGCTCGACTTGATACGGCCCGGCAGGAGAACACTCGACTGCGGCAGCGATATCGCTTCCTAGGTTCGCCAGGAATCTCTCCCGGATACCTCCTAGTAAGGCGAGGTCTGTTGGAGCCTTCCGAACAGTGTCCCCTCGCTGGGAGTAAAAGCGCACTGCTTTTATAGTTGTTCGGCGATGGTGGGGATGGATTAGCGAACAACCGTGTATTCGCTGTTGCTAGGCGGAGCTGCCGGCAGCCAAATTCATTGGAAATATGCACCTTTGGGAAGCCTGGTAATTTCGCAGCCGAGCGGCCGGGTTTAATGGCTTCCAAGAAATAGCCACAGATACGGGATTTTCGTTTACTCCCAGGTGCACGTATCACTGTTTTTTACTAATTTAACTAAAACTCTGTTTAATGCGTTTATATTAATCAATTATTCACATTTAACTATCGTTAAAAATTACTGTTAAAATTATCGTTATAATCGTTAAGAAAGATTAATGAGTTACTTAAGCGATCGACATACTCTGACAAAAAATCAATTCAGTTTCAGAGAACACATGAGTACTGAAGATGCGATATCGGCAGTAACCTTACATGTAAAAAACCAAACCGACAATGGATGTAAATGATTGGCAATTTTTCACGATCTTGCCAAGGCATATGATACAGTTCCAATTTATCGATTTCTTATGAAATTATGGCGCATAGGTTTAGATGGTAACCTATGACTGGTTTAGAAGCTCATTCAGACAGAACTCAAGTGGTTTCACTGGAAGGAAATTGCAGTCCACCAAAACCCATGGTGTACCCCAGCGGGTTGTCCTTGGACCAATCCTCTTTCATATCTGTGTAATTTGCCAACGGAGGGCCAAGTCAAAAATCCTGAATGTCACTTAAAGATACACTGCTGCGGTGTGAATACTCACGGCAACTGTGTACTTCTCAAAGAAGCATGCGTTATCAAATACATAGGGGTACTAATTGATAATAAACTTCGTTGGCAAGATCACATTCAATATCCATTAGCTAGGACTTATCATAACTGGGATACATATATAGGAATCTAAGAAATATATTGGACATTGTAACCCTTAAAACTATACACTACTTTATCACACAATCATCCGTATTCTGAAAATAGCAATGTCTAGATCTTTAAGATCTTTATCCCAACACTTAATAGACGATAATTAAAATTAAAAATAAACGAGACATAGCTTTACGTCGGTGTTTGTTTCTGTAAGTTTCTACATGAGATAGATATAGAGGGAGGGAGAAAGATGTAAATTGTTATCTGTCAAATGTCAAGATGGGAAGATTTGAATACGCCGTAACGCGGACAAGTTTAGCCATGATATTTCGTCTGGACGCTGTGTATGAAGAAATTAATACGTTTGTAAGAAACAGTCTTTCTTATATCATCTTTTAATACAGTGTATTTGAGCCGTATAATTACAAAATCCGCTCTGGACGAATTTTGAAAAAATGAGGTTAGATTTTCATATAGTGGAGTATCTAAAAATCTATCATTGAGTAAAAAATCCCACTCCATTGCGTTAATAGTAAAACAAACATTTGGATGAGTTGCAAAACTTGCTTCGAATAACACGTGAGTTGAGAAATACTCTCTGAAAGTACTGCAATGCGTAATTAAGAAGTGTCAAAATAATCTCCGTTCATAAAAGTGCGTAGCAAATTTGTGTTTCTCATATCTTACTAACATATTCATTATAATATATGCGGATCAATTGCCACATTGAAAATTATTTGGTTAAGCATACCTACATTATTTTATTAATGCTTATAAATGTTTGATTTTTCATAGTTTTCCAATAGCCTTATGCAATTTATAATATAAAATATTGTTGAACTTTGAGGTGATTGTGGGTATCCATCAGAGTCCTGGCTTCTTATGCTTTCATAAAATCCAGGAAAGAATACACCGAATCTAGGTATACAAAAGCACACAACAAAATCAGAAATGTTGTGAAGTGATGTATTGAACTTTTTAAGTGAACATTTCGGTGCATTCTGAAGCATTCAATTCTGCATTACAGTCGGACCGTTGCTGGACAAATTGTATACTCATGTGTAGTTCTACACAATATATGCATATGTGAAATGTTGCAATGGCAGCACAACTAATGGTAACTTTTGATTTATTTTATTAATTTAATGGAAAACTGAATACTTTATATATAATGTTATAATATTTTAATTATTTTGATTTCAGGTGATGTTGCAGTTTTCAGTTTTAGTAAAAAATCTTCCGTTTAATGCACATATAAAAAGCTTACCAAGATGGGGTCGACAAGTCTGGAATAATGTTGTACAGTGATAATAAAAAAATACTGCTTTGTTTACCATTTTTATATTTATAAATTTTGCTTGTTTATTGTTGTTTTAGATTATATATTATTTTGACTTTGTACATTTAATAACTCCGCCTTGTTTAAGAATAATTATTCTAAATATATTCAATACATTCAGCATTTTTGTCAGTTTTCTTTACGGTTCTTTTTGGAAATGTATTTATTTTCTACATTAATTAATAAATACCTATATACATAGGTATTAATAATTTATGTATATTCATTAGAGACTGTTGATATTTTAGTTTTGTTTAACTTACTCTTAATTTTAACTTATTATGATCCTAAGAACAATTAAACTGCAATAGCAGAGATTCTTACCTTATTTTTTATTTGAGGGTAGTATTTTATGTAATTATGAACAATGATATTAAACATATTTATTGAATGAAATAAATGTCTCCAAAGTTAGCGTTTATTTTTCAATATTACCGAATTGTGTAAAAAAAATAAAATGAAATTATATTGAATATTAAAAAATCATAATCGTTAATATAATTCAAATAAAATAATAAAATCCTTGCAAGAAAGTATTTTTCAAATTTGTGCAGGGTTTTAAACATTTTATTTGACTTGTATTAAAGCGAATAAATTTTTGATATTTGTCACACTACCTATACTGTCTAATGATAGTCCTACGTTTAACAGAAAATAAGTCATAGATACTGAAAAAATGCAATTTTTATCATCGTTTTGAAAGTCATTGATCTCTAACTATTGATATAAGAACACTATTTATTGTTCATAATTTGAACATTTTCGACTCATAATTTATTCAGGAATCTGCCTGTAAAGTATGGTGAACCAGCTCCCTGTATAACAGACATATAACAAATAACACTGATGACACATGACGTGGTTGGAAATCCTTTTCGCTGTCTTACTTGGCGGCAAAGCATAAAATAAAATTTATCGAGCTTAGAAGTGCGTCATTTAAACAAAACTGTCCTAATATTGAACTAAAACTAAAAAATATGTCTGTTTTGATAGATAGATATTATTGACACAGAAAATATTATTAGATCCCACCGAAGTTCTTCAGTAATCAATTCTTTACTGGTACTACTGTACAAAGAATGATTTAAAATATCAAAAGCAAAATATAATGACCTGTGACCTGACTATGTGAAAATGGCATAATTCCCAGAAGATTTCGTCATGAATACTTGACACTGTCCCATGATCCTAAAGCAGCTGATGTTTTAGCAAATCAAATGAGGATGATGCACAAGTATAGCACTGTGCATTTGGTGTATGTTACCAAAAACTTTAAAATTCATTTGTGCGTAGATCAAATAAAGTATACCTGTGCATTTATTTATCTTACAGCGTTTTATTGTAAAGAGAACATACTTGACAATAGATAATTTATTGAATATTATTATGTCAAATATTCTTATCATTATAATTAATTTTTTTATTTATTCTTTGGGAGGGATTGTAATGTGGGAATTCCCGCATTTTTAGAATATCATTAGTGTCAAACTTAATTGTTTCCAAGAATTAATATTAATAATTTTGTCTCTATTTCATTTGCAACAAATTGTATAGCTATCCTCTTCATTGCATGTATATTACCTTTCATTAGTGTTTGAACAAAATTGTTTCTTAGAATCGTGCAGAAATACAAAATTATGTAGCATTTATTTTCAATAGTTTTCTTATAAAAACTTAATTGTTACCATGAATTAATATCAATAATGTGCTCTATCTCATTTACATCTAACCCTATAGCTATCCTCTTCATTGCAAGTATTACCTTTCATTAGTTTTTGTAAATTGCTTCTTGGAATCGTTCAGAAATACAAAAAACTACAGTAAAGCAGTAATAATTAATCGATTTTTATAATGATAAGCGAAAGACATTAATAAAATAAATACTCTATATAAAATTTTGTTCGTAAAGTATATTCCTTAAAAAATGAGAAGAAAAAATCTTCTGTAAAATTTTGTTTTTGTCAGTCATGTTTTGGCTATCGTGGGATGATATAGAAAGAAAAACACTTGTCCTTTTAGTTCTACATTTTTAATTTTTGAGACGCGTTTCGCCTTATGAGGGCATTGTCAATCTCACAAGATATTGATTGATTGCTAATGCCCTTACAAGACGAAACGCGTCTAAAAAAATTAAAAATGTAGAACAAAAAAACGAGGGATTTTCTTTCCATACGTGTGATCGCACAATCTATTAAGGTGAAGACCTGATTTGTCCATTTCGATGAATCTAATCTTGCTTCATCAAAAGAGAAGGTGAAACAAAACTGATCACGCTCCTTGGAAGTAGCAGAATTATAAATATTGAGACTTAAAATTCCTGAAATTGATATCATTAGGTCAAAATATTGTAATAACGCTTCCGTCAATATGAAGAAAACGCGTTTTTACCTACTGACAATTTCAATTACAAACCTTTGTCGTAATTTTAAATATCATTTGCGCCTATCTTTGACATTTGACATATATATGTACCTACCTATGGGTACAAAGTTAAGGGATGTCACCAATAAATCGGTTTTGCTAATTTCGCGTTCCGTCATTTTTGCGTTAGGAACTTTTCTGCATTTGGGACATAAAAAAGATTTTAGATTATAATAATAAGTAAAAATTGGACTCGTGTCCCAATATACCGCTTTGTATATTTATACTTGAAATACGAAGTTTTATGCTACATAATACGTACTATAGATAGCATAAAAACACAGTATACTAAGAACAGTAATACGTCTTCATACAAACGGCCCCTACCCATTAAAATGTGTGCGTGCGTGCTCGGCGCCGTGTATGCACGCACTGTGCCGCAAACATTGACATAGAATATGGGGGCACAAGGCGGCGGCAGTAAGGGCCGTGCCTTCGGTGCCATTCGCGCTCACAGCCGCCGCTTTAGAAAAAAATGCGCTTCCTGAAAAAAATGCCTTTTTTTATGTTTGTGGTGCTTTACTAAAAAGGTGTGTTGATTATCACAAAGACTGTGAGTTTTTAAAAGTCTACGTTGATGTTAATCAGCGTTCTTGCAATTTAAGTGTAGAAACTAGGTATACTAATTGGAGAAATTTTCGGGTTTCGTGTCTACCTTATGCGTCGGAATCTCAGACGCTACGAGTTAAAAGAAAGGGAGTAAAAATAAAGTGACAACCCCAGCGTCAATGCAAGAGTAGGCTAATAACTCGCCGACAGGCCGGAGATAAACTACTGTTCTGGGTATACTGTGATAAAACGTTCGTATTTCAAGTATAAACATGCATATATTATATATTCGCGTGGCGAAGGTAACGTACCGAAACTAAAAACACTAAAATACCAAAATCACATTTAAAACGAATTTGATTCTGATTAATATTTAATTATACACAAGTGCTTTTGTACAAAATCTTGTGCAATCATTTTGCACAAAAATTATACTGGATCTCATATTGTACCACGATTTTTGATTTTAATAAAATATTAAGAAATCACTTAAATTAAAAGAGATGTTAGAAAAATCAAGAAAAATATATATTTAAGTGACATATAACTACATTTAAACTCAGCACACTGACGAAAATTAATAATTTTAAGGAATTAACTTGTATTTTGAGCATGCGATGCATGAAATTTTTTTTTATAAACCTAATCCCAAAATACACAACGTTAAAATTAAATTTCGATGTAATTTTGAAATTATTATAATTTTGGAACACATTTGTGTTGACTAGACCTCTTTCCATTTAAGAAAGAAAATCGAATTAGTATGTGTAAGCCATGCGTACGACGCACGTTGTTTCATTGCGTTGGCGTTTACGGGTATAAACACCAACACAATGAAACAATTCGCATCATACGCACGGCTTACACATACTAATTCGATTGTCTTTCTTAAATGGAAAGAAGTCCACCCATCTGACCGATTAAAGTAGGTACTATAAGTTTTAAGAGAACTTAATAAATAAAAATTAAAAAAATGTCGATTCATCGGAATGTGCACATCCCTTCCATCTGTTGCGAATAACTTAACGTTTGTTTACGTTTTAGAGCATTCTCATTGGTTGAATTCATTAATTCCAAATCTGTCAAACTTAAAACGTCCCATTTGACGGCGTCACAATGTTATATAAATAGCTGTCAAGATCCAGATATAGCATAAAGATCCAGACATTGCTATCTTCAGAATCGGGCCCAATCCCTGTTATCTTATGGGATAATTGGGTGGGGAGAGTGTATTAAATCAGAGATGGATCCATTAGCAACGACCCAAAAATGTATCACGAGAGTCAACAATAAAAGACCGAGAATGTTTCCTTCAGATGATGTGTTTCGAATTTTTGACGTTTTTAACCCGAGGCAGTTATATATTAAAGTGTTACTTTTTAAAAAATCACATGAACGAAGACGCATACAATTGAGGCCAATTAACATGTTTTAAAACACATGAATTCATTTTGATGTCCTGTTATGAAAACCTATAAACACATTAAATTCATCGCCTCTCTTGTATTTAACATGTTAACAAACGAAACAAAGGAAATTGTAAAACACAGCCAATTTATATACCAAATAACAAATTGGCTAAACAAATCTGGCAGAAGGTGTGCTGAAGAAGTGATAAACTTACTAGTATCGATATTTTATTTTAGTTGATGTATCTACCATATTATATTTAAATGTTTAATATATATTTTTATGTATGTTACTTTATCAACCTCTTTATTTTTTTATTTAATCAATATTTTATGTTTAAATTTATTACTTTTTAACAAACAGACTGTCAACAGGTCATAAATGACCCAAATAGGTGGTCCTAGAGTGACATCAGAGTTCAGGGAATGAATACTTTGTGAACATTTTGAATATGATATAATTACACAATACACTTTTTACGAAAAATTAAAAATAAATAATGACCAGTTTTTTTTATGTTTCTCTCGATATTAATTATTTAGTTTAAGTAGCATTCTTATATATATTTTTTGCTTCTGTTTCATAATTCATTGTCCAATATTGTATAATTGTGATTAAATAGAGAATATGAAAACTATTAAACTGAGAAACATAACTGCCTCAGAACAGGTTTCACCTAATGGGGCAGTATAAGCTAAATTTATAAAAAGTTTTACTCTGGTAATATTTAAACAAATAAAATTAATAAATACATTTTCAAATGCAAAATGAAATAATAAAAAAAAATACTACAAAAAAGTTACGGACGTTATACGAAGTTACGCAGACAGACGAACAGACAGACAACGTTATTATTATAACTGGCATGGGATGGGATAATTCGCGTGAAAATTAACTCATATAAATAAAATTGTCGTCCTATAAATCGTGTCTATAATTAACACTTTATCCTCAGATATTTCCCATCAAATGTCAAAATTTATGAAGAAATTACGGAATCTGTCTTCTACTGACTTGCGCGTCAATTCTGTTTTGTTCTGAGATCAGGACACTAAATAGCACCGAGGACATCTACTCTCAGGAGGATCTGCTGTCAGCGCCGCGATCTTGGACTTGGCCTAAATCATTCGCAAGTATGATACATTCCCTCGAAAAGATCGGAGTAACTTCGTATATACTTACCGGCGCGCTGGTCGGCCCTCCTGGAGTACTCCGAGCACTCCTGCTTGATGTCAGGACACGATATGTCCACCTCAGTGTAGAGCTCTCCATCGCCGCTCCCGGCTGCAGACCCTGGCTCGGGCTCGACGGCAGCAATATCTGGGGCGGCGCTGGCCATGCTGCTACTGTCGGCTGCTGCGTCAGAAAGATTATTTTAGAAATACTGAAAACAAAATAATGTCTTCAAGTTCTACTAACCGTATCGAAAATAATTAACAAAAGTTGGGTATTCTTAAGGAGTGAAACGATAACTTAACTATTATACTAGAATTCAATTCAATTCAATTCAATTTTTATTTATTACATAATATGTAAATTACAAACTTTATGTTTAATGCATACATATTATGAATTTATACACATATATATACATACATACACATATACATATACATACATATATACATACCCATATACATATTGTATATTAAAATAACAATTTATTATTAACTAATTAAAAGTGACCTGCACAATCTGGTCAGAGGTGTAGGAGAATCCTGCTTCGGAAAACCCCCTCAGACACATGGAATATATCAATATCCAAAGCGATTTTGTTCAGCATAGCTGTAGCTTTTCCAACAGGCATAACCATCGGCAGGTTGGTCCTGTATATTGGAATGTGAAACAATCTATGCTGACGATGTCTAAGGTAATTATCAGGAACACACAAACCAATGCTCTGCATAATTTCAGTATTGTCGATCGTACCGCGCAACAATCGATAAAAATGTGTAATCAAATACACATTCCTTCTAGTCTCTAAACTATTGTAGCCAAGCATACCCTGGAGAAACGCGGTTGGGTAAAGCCGAGGATAATGCCCGTACTCTCTCATGTAGAGATATCTCAGAAACTTCTTTTGGACTTTCTCCACCATAAGAGAGTACTTGCTCTCATGTGGCCCCCAAATCATCGAGCCACTCTCGAGTCTACTCCGCACCAAGGAGTTGTAAATAGTTCTCAGTACACGGGTATTCTCGAAAACCCTGGCAGTACGCAGAACAATCCTAACATTCTTAGAGCATTACCACTGATCGTCTCTATGTGATCGTGAAATGTCAGGTTGCTTACAAATCTAAAACCTAGATCTTTAATATTCGTTGTTCTTGTCAGATTTTGGTCGTTCATTTTGAAGCGAAAAAATAGAGTTTTTTGGGCCCTAGTGAAGGATGTAACCGAACACTTGGAAACATTAAAAAAAGTTTATTTCGTCTTCCCCGTTCACATATATTTGATATATCTGTTTGGAGAAGACGAAAATCGTCCAAAGTTGACACCTTTAAGAAAAGCTTTAAGTCATCCGCAAATAACAGAAAGCGCGAGTTTAAAATTACATTTTTTATATTATTGATAAAAATCGAGAACAACAATGGACCCAGGTTAGATCCTTGCGGGACACCCGAGAAGGTATAGAAGCACTAATCATCATATACTATCATTAGGAATCAATTATTTACCGGCGGGCTCGTCGGCCTTCCTGGAGCACTCCTGCTTTATATCGGGATACGAGATGTCGATATCAGTGTAAGGCGCTTCACCGCCTGCTCCTTCATCGCCGCTCTGCACTGGAGACCCTGGCTCGGCCTTGAAGACCGCAATATCTGGAGCAACACGGTCCATGTTGCTAGACTTCTAAGCGAGCAAGTGATGATTCCATAGAAATGAGAATATAGATGATTCACGATAAACCTTGAAATGCGGTTGTCCATAGAAATCAGGTTGACCATAGACAAATTATATCTTACCGTGTAGGCTGGTCCTACTTGTAGAGAATAAGTTATCGTATTGAAAATGATTTACACCTGGGTGGGTTCTGATCTCCACCTCTCAGAGGGCAGATCTCCGGCTAGCTTGCCGCTCTGTGGTGTTATCAAATCACAAACTATGTATTTGGAGATGGTCACTGAAGAAAGGTGGCGGGAATTTGAATAAAAAGAATTAAATTTATACATATTTACATGTAATTAATACTAATTTACATCGTACAAATTCTACAAATGCCTTATCAATATCTATCGTCTAATCTTATTATCTACCTTATTCCTAGAAACCTCGTCGCGTTTTGGGAGCCGGGGTACTTCCGGCCAGGAAGTCAGCGGCCCGGGCTTTCTCGGCGCCGCGCCGCGCTGCTGTCATCTCGCGTCTCCGTCGTTTGCGTTCGGAGGCTTGGATCGCTCCCAAAGCCACCTCTCGTCCTTGTGGGTGATGGACCTTCGCGGTCCTGTTAGCGCCGGGGCCGGCATCTATTGCCTGGCGGCTGGCTGCTTCCGAATCAACCGGATCTCGACCTCTCTATCTAGTTCACTTCACCATTCCGGTTTCACGATTGCTGAAGCTGAACTTCGATTCGTCCGCCAGCTGTCCGATAGCTGACGGCAGCTATTTTTTCACTCTCGATCACTGATCACTGTGATCACTGTTTACTCGTTCGTGATAACTGCTTACTCTTTCGTGACAACTGTTTTCTCTTTCGTGACAACTGTTTTCTCTTTCGTGACAACTGTTTTTCTGGTTCGTGACAACTGTTTTCTGGTTCTGTTCCGCACGGCGTCCGGGCTTTTATCGTCGGCCGTCAGGGCGGATCTCTGCCGGTCCCCTTGGCCTGACCTACCTTCTCGGGGTTGGTCAATCGACGTCACCTCGGCGTCCAAAAGGGTAGCCATTGGTTGGCGACATTCCCTTACCTGGCCCCGCCTCCACGCCTGAGTCATTCTGTGATGGACCCAACACGATACGCATCTCGCAGGCCTAAATTAAATAAATTCATTGTTCGTAGTACCTATCTACGCTGTCCATAGGAGATGCACTTTGTTCCACACTATTTCGGCGATTTTTCTTATTTATATTAATTTAACACATAATCATTACAGAACTATTTACCAGACTTATAACCAGCGCTTATAATCTACTTACAATACAAATAAACTTACAATGCTAATACTTAATTAATTAATAATCATAACAATATAAAACTAATTAAAATATAATTATAACTAGAGCTTATGCCTATGGACTCTTTAAATCATATTATATAATATCACATAAAAATATATTTACAAACATTTAAAATTTAGCAATTTCGCAACATTATATTTATTTATTTACAATGTCGTCGGCGTCAAAATAATAATGTTAATAATAACGTAAAAAATCATTTGCAAACGTTAATATTATAACTATTATTTTATACGTATCTTCCAACATATAGCGAATTTATAATCTTATCTTGGTACTTGCTTGCATTATATTATCAGAAAATTTATGTAGGAGAAATTGCTAATAATCTTAGATCTATATCTATCGTCATATATCTCTGTCTATAAACCTCTGCATATCCTTGCGGAGAACTAATTTGTTTGTTCTGCACGTGCACGTGCAGATATTACATTTTAGGCAAAACAAATACAGATCTCGGGAATTTTAAGGTTTCGGACATCGCAAATGTTTTCAACCCTCCCGAGCATTATCGTCTATTTCTCGATAATCCATTGCTTCCCAAATAAAATATCCCTATTGTTCGGTTTCGGATCCTTTGAAAACGGCTGCCGAATCGAGCCGAGTGCAATAAAATTTGTTAACCCTTGTCGCTAAGTGCGGTATTCCCAAACCGACAAGACCTTAAAATATATTCAAGCTAGAAGAAACATTATTTTTCATTACTTTTATTAGCCAGCTTAAAAGCCGACTTAATTGCATTCATTGTTCTTTCCGAGGAAAAAGGTTTGTTTGTCACACAGCTGTGCACACGTGCAGTAGGTATAAGCCTGGGGCGAAAGCCCCGCTAAAAGGCCCGCTGGTCATAAAGCTACTTTTGAAATGTGGATTCGCGTCATTTTTCGCCGTCGATCTTATGGGAATTAATCCTCTACGGTAGTGATAACTATATCAGTATTTGATGTACCGGAATATGACGCGAACCAAGTTATTAATTTTGTCCTAGGGCAATACCGAGATCGAAGCGCCCATGGCTTCGAAAATTACGCGCCATGTGGTCACAGCCAGAACAGCCCCGGCGTGTTCGATGTTTTGTCCGAGGACGAAATATGTGACCTATTGTTTA
This sequence comes from Agrypnia vestita, assembly GCA_016648135.1. Lineage (NCBI taxonomy): Eukaryota > Metazoa > Arthropoda > Insecta > Trichoptera > Phryganeidae > Agrypnia > Agrypnia vestita. The sequence goes on from JADDOH010001496.1 coordinate 15,672, forward strand.
AAAAAATAACATTGCGACGGACGATCGCCCTTAGGATAGCCCACCATAAAAATAATTCGAAACAATGAAATTAGAAAGTAAGGGATGCCGAGGGCATTGGGCATCGCCGAAGACGTTAAGAGTGCACGGCCTTTTGTTAGGATGGACAATACGTTCGCAACCTTTTGTTCTGAGGAAACCTCTCGGAAGGACAAAAAAAAAACGGGAAATCTTTTCTTGCAGCGGGACGTATATCTCTAACCCCGATTAAACAATAGAAAGAACATCTTGGCCAAATGTTAACACGTAGGACAATAGTTTAGAAAGCTGCGTTTTGTTAGAGACGTCGCCATTGTTTTGGGAAAGACATTTTTTAGAAAAACAAGATAATAATTCCGAAAGTCGTCGCAGTAAGCTTGCTATTGTCCTCGACAGACAATAGAGATGTTTTTGAAAGCGCTGAAATACTGGTTCCACACATGGCTTCGGCGATTCTCTCCGCGAAATGTAGGATCGTATAAATTATATGAAAGTATTATGATTATTATAGGCCGCCGACACAAGGGCGCGAGGATTCCGCAACGCACGACCAGGCGGTCATTATCAATAAAGATAACAGGGGTCAATCAATTAAGAAGGTAGAATCTGAACTAGAAATTGAGGCAAAGTGGTAATTAATAATATTAATGTATTTCACCCGATTTCTTTCCGGTGTAATATGTACCTAATTAATGATAGCAACCGATACGTTTAATTTAAGTAATGTAATGATAATTTAAATAGCCCATGCCATCTCTGCAGGTGGATGTTACTCGTTTTATATGTAATTTTCTCATTTATTCTGTATTCTATTGTTAAGTACGAAATGAACGGGACATTGCAATTCGAAATAATAACGAAATCATCCCGAATTAATCTAACTTGTAGCAAATAATAAAAAATGTATTGATCGTAATAAAAGGAAAAAAACTGGATTGTATTATTGCCGACGATGGTATGTCCAATGTAGGCGAAATTAAATTGATCGTCGTGTATAGTTTTTTTTTTACTGTGCTTTTTAAACTGTTAATGTTATATAAGGGGGCTGTCCCGCTAATTGTTAGTTTGAGCGACTGCTGGAAATAATGTAAATTCATTAGTTTATATTATTTATTAAGGAGAGCGTTAATCTATCAGAGATTTTGCAAGCTCTCGATTATAATTTTCCTAATGTTTGATATTGATAACCCAATGTAATAGAATATTACCTCGTGAAAAGATGTAACACAGTTGACGAGATATAAGATTTCAACTTTTTAGTCTTTTGAAATCTGTCTGCAGAATGAATTTTAAAAACATATTTTTATACTAGTTGTAATATTTGATTTGTAGTCGATTGTTTGTTGTGTTGTTCTCAAAATATGTATCACTCGATATACCTCGTTTAATATCAAGAGACCGCTTGTGGTTTTTGTAATCGTACGAATTCCTTTCAAGACATAGAGCTGAGGAAAGTAAAGACGAAAAATGTGCACACGGATTGAAACAAAATAGTTTAATTAATTGCAAATAAGTAAATGCCGTGTTAGAATAAGTGTAAGTACCGATGCATTAGGTTATAAGTACATATGAGATTGTATCCGAAGGGTGCAAACATGTTGGGACGTGAATTTTTGCATAGCCTATTTCGTATAGTTTTAATTCACGCCCACCTCTCTGTCACTACCTGGACAATTATAATTTATATGTATCCTTTTTTTTATACACTAGGGGCATTTGGTTTTAAATTTTATATTTCTAGAAATAGGTATACATCGGTAACGAAGACAAAGTCACCGAACTATTATTATAAGTGAAGTACACATGACATTAAATTTTGGGAGATCTACTTTAAGTATTAATCTGTAACGATAGAGACCACTGGTCGGTTGAAAGAAAAAAATGTTTATCGAATTTGATTATGTTAGTATATGTAAGCATTCCTTTTGGGCAAGTGGCGTTGACGCAAGTTCATGTACTTTGTAATCCCAAAAGGAAATTAGAAGGGTGTATACAGAACATTAACATTAGGGGACCCGCTTGAAGCATGTATCCCATGTAAATAAGTTCTTATGTTAATTGATTCACTAAGAAATGCCACGATGTCTGTATAATTTTAGCCCTTTGTTCTGTATCTTTATGTCACATATCGACAATTATGTTTGGTCCATCTAAGAAGTATGATGGCTTGTTTTATTTAAGCTAAAATTAAAAATAAACCAAGTATCAAGTACATTTTCTCATTGCTTAAAAAAATTAAAAAGAAAAAGAAAGGAAGAGAATATGCGTAGTGGTAAATTTTAAATACCGTTTGGTCTATCATATATAAAAAAAAGAAATAATAATAATTTTGTGGATGTATCGAAGAGGATAATCAATGTTAATGATAAGGATTGACCTGTAATGATGTTATGTACAAATAACGTTAAACATTGGGAGGAACTACTGTAAGAATCAAACTGATGACCTAATAATAAGATTGATATTGTAATGCATACTTAAGGAATTTTACTGTGATCTAATGAAACACTATGTTCAATCCCATGTAATTAGTCAATAATGGTAGAAATAACTGGTCGATAAAAATATGTTTATCTGGCGTGTCGATTTAATTAAGTATGTATATGTAAGCAATTTTGTTTTTTGGGTAATAAGTGTTGATGCGAATTTGTGTTTGCCAATTTGTACTGTAATATTTTCCTTAAGTTTAATTCATTTTTTCAATGTTTTTTTTTGTGTAAGTAAAAGTGAGATAGAAATGGTGACGGGGTAGTAGGTATGAAACAGTGATAACGAAGTGCTCGCGAGAATTGGCAAACAGTTTAGGCCTATACAAGCCACTGGAGCTCCGGCTACGGCGCAGCAAGTGAGAAAACAATAGGAGGCGGGCCGGCAACAGAGAAGAGACCCACGACCAATAGCGTCAATCGGGACCTGGGAAAGACCGAGGGAGACGAATGAACGATGGAGGCGGACATCGAAGGAGCCAATCGGCGAAATGCCACACACACATGGCCAACGAGGAGCTGGAGGTGTCCCCTCGGGCCCCCCGCGACCATACCCTGGGTCGCCGGGGAAAGAATATAAGGCCAAGCCAGCCGCCAAGAGAGGCAGTTGAAGTGGAAGGAAGGGAAGTTGAAGTCGAGAGTGTGGAGAAGCTAGAGATTCTAGCGGTGCCCGTAACAACAGCATCGCCGATCACACTAGTAACTCCTGGAGGAACAAAAGTCGAACGGTAGCAACCGCCATTCGCTACCGAGTGCTGTGACGCACCGCCGCAACGCCTAAGTATCAGTGCTGCCGGAGAACCGACGCTCCGCCGACGACCGCACGAGTACCCCGACGACGCCAGAAGCCGCAGACGAAACCTGCATCCACAAAGGAGGACCAGTAGAAGCCGCCGCCGACCGAAAGAAGCGGCACGAAGAAGACATCCCTCACGTTCTCCGCAAACAGGTTTACCCCAACTTAAAGACTTTTTCTTCCGCTCGCCTAGTTCTACCAAAAGTGTTCTCGTCACCACCTGTTTTAGCATTAAGATCAGACTTTGTATGTGCTTTGTTTTTTTTGTTGTTTACTATTTTGTTTCCCTCTCTAGATTAAGATTCTTTTAAATTGTAAATTGTCTACCCCTTTGCTTCGTCGTATGTAGGTTAAGATTAATGTTTTATGTAGATCATTTGCCACTTTGCCTAAAATATAGGAACTTGTAAAATTGTTTTGATTTTCTTTTATATATCCCTTCACCCGCCTTGAAATATCAGTGTCCCAGTCAGTCATCTGATGTTTGATTGTGCCTAGGGGAGGGCGTAACCGCGGGCACGCGTAGATCTGAGATCTCCCGGCCGGTTTATCACGCAGTGATTTTATATTACCTCAGACCCCACCCCCCTACTAAGGTAGATCAAGCCCATAATATTAATTATCCGTGGTGCAATTTTTATTGTGTAGTCTTCTTACAAGTTATTTTATTATCGAATTCACAATTATGTCGTTATAATAATTTAGAACATTATATTCCTGTCGATACCAAATATGAGAAACTTATTCTTTACAAGTAGGACCAGCCTACATAATAAGATGTAATTTGTCTATGGCCAACCCGATTTCTATGTATAACAGCATTTCCAGTTTAATTGTCAATTGCTCGAGAGCTCTAGAGGCATGGACCGTGCTGCTCCAGATATTGCGGCCTTCAAGGCCGAGCCAGGGTCTCCAGTGGAGAGCGGCGATGAAGGAGCAGGCGGTGAAGCGCCTTACACTAATATGGACATATCGTATCCTGATATAAAGCAGGAATGCTCCAGGAAGTCCGCCGGTAAATAATTGATTCCCTGTTTAATATTCCGGGTATATAATAGTTAATTTATCATTTCACTCCTCACGAATACCCATCTGCTGTTAATTATTGTCGATATGGTTAGTAGAATTTGTAGACATTGTTTTGTGAAGAGATTTTCAGTATTTCTAAAATATTCCTTCTGACGCAGCAGCCGACAGTAGCAGCATGGCCAGCGCCGCCCCAGATATTGCTGCCGTCGAGCCCGAGCCAGGGTCTGCAGCCGGGAGCGGCGATGAAGAGCTCTACACTGATGTGCACATATCCCATCCTGACATCAAGCAGGAGTGCGCGGAGTACTCCAGGAGGGCCGACCAGCGCGCCAGTAAGTATATATGAAGTTACTCCGATCTTTTCGAGGGAATGTATCATATAGTTGAGTGTTAAAAAGTGAAATCATTGAAAAAAATTAAACACTTGATTGATTAAAATTTCCGACATACATTTTGACATTTTAGATGGTCTATCCGTAGACAACTCAAGTTTACAAACACAAAAAATTATCCAAACATGTATCTGAACCTAATCAGTCAAAGCCTCTATATTTATCGAAGAATCAAATAGATGACAGTAAAACAAACATGTCATTAACAAAACCAAAGACTTCAACCATGCCAAATAATGATAAACATCCAGTAAAATTAAATATACTAGTCATTTAAAAAAAGCATAATCCTGTGACTCTAACCAAATGGACGCGGTTGCCGGATGACAAAATGGCGAAGAAAACGCCAAATTAAAAACAAATGACACGAGATATGGCGCGTCATCAAGCATAAAGCAGCGCTCTTTCGACTCTGGCGGATTTTCAGCAAACTATTCCCTGAGGAAAAACGTCATTTTGAAAAGTGCAAAAAACTTGTGTGTTGACGAATGTGAATCAACTAAATCCAATTGTACATTCCCGGAAAGCTTTGTTCAGTATTTATTGTTAGAAATAATTTATTAAGTGTGTTAAGATATTGATTTAAATAAAAAAGAGGTAGATAAGAAATTATATAGAAGATTGGTCAAGTAACAAGAATAAAAAGGTTGATAAAAGGCAATCAATTATAAAAATATTAAAAATTATAATATAAATACACTTTTCTTTACAAAATCTTTCTAAAATACAAATATTCTGTGCTATTCTGAATATAGCAATACTGGGATGTGAGATCTTTATCCCAACACTTAATAGTCGAAAATAAAAAATAAAATAAAAACTTTACGTCGAGTGGTCAGAGAGAGAAATAAGTACATGAAGGCTATTCGTCAAGTAAAGAGTCCGACAATTTTTCTCTTTTCTATGGTCCTTAGCGACAATGACAAATTTGCCATAATCTTACATTAGGACACTGTGGGAGAAGATATTAATAAGTGCACATGTAATAATAATTTTTCTATAAGATTAACTTACTGTATTTGTACTTACTTGTTTGAACTGATTTTAGTCGAAACATGAGAATTGTGACGTTACGTTTGCGGCGAAGGGCAGCTGTCATATCAGACCGGAGAAATCGCACAACGCAAATAATGGTTTTTACTTTGATATAGATACGTGAAAATATACAAATCTTCTTATTTAAGTCCGACGAACACCGAATACCGACGTATACCTATGTTATGTTTATTTTTTATTTTAATTTTCGTATTTTAAGTGTTGTGATAATGATCTGACATCCCAGTATTGCTATTTTCAGAATAGCACAGATTATATATATTTTTTAATATATGCGCCCTGATTTTGGCTTCAACAAAATTAAATGTGCTTAACCAACCAATAAATCACCGATTCCTGATTTTCAAGCATCAAGTGGTGAGAGTGACTGAACTCTACCTACCCAACTTCGTGTCAAAATTAATAACTCAGCGGTCAAATTATATCTACATTGTTAAATCGCAGCAACACATATTATAGCGCGACCTCACAATGTCCCGCTCCAAGTGCAAGGCCGTCATCCTCCCAGGAGACGATATAAAGTGCAGTGCGGGCCACAACCACCTCCGCTTCCAGTGCGGAGGCCTCTCCGAAGGAAAGTTCACCGGAATGCTTGCGCCCACCAGAGACGAGTGGAGATGTACTGCCCCTCCTCAACAGGCCGCGGCTCGACCGAGGACACCGGGAGAAACTCGCCAAGCCACAAGCTGCATCACATTTAATATCGGACATTGTCAACTTCACTACGAATCTCGGAGAGATCGTGTCACTACCCCAGACACTTGTGAATGAAACCAAAGAAATGCGAGAGGAATATAAAAACTTTCCCAAGTCCATTGAATACTGCTCGGAGAAAATTGACGACTTCGAGAAGCGCGTTCAATCATTGGAGACAAAAATCAACTAAACGGAATCACACGAAATAAACATTGCCGCCCTAAATAGTAGAATCTCCGATATTGAAGCTTAATTAGATGCCACGAACTCTCACATAAACCAACAGAACGTCGAAATACGAGGAATTCCATGAAAAAGACCGAAAATTTATTCAACTTAATCAGGATATCTGATACTGTTGGATTTAAAATGGAATCCACCGACATCTACAAGTATTATCACACACAAAACGAATCACTGACAACAATGCACCTCGAAATGTCTAATCCGTTACACCAAACGATTATTAAGAGACAATTTCCTTGCAGCTGTAAAGAAATTTGACCCAAAAAATATAAATGTTCAAGTTTTTTGTTTGTAACATTGTGGAAATTCATTTTTAATATTTAAAAAAATGAGGGTAAACAACACTGTTTTATTTTGAATTGTTAGAACGTTTTCGGGATTTCTCCCATTGTCAATAACAACACGTTTAAAACTAAATTAAAAATAATTCGAGACAGAATTTATAGGGATTGGGTGGGTGTAATGGTGGAGGGGGTCGGGGGTGGGGTTAGAATGGAAGGAGTGGGGAGGTTATGGGCGGTATCTGGATGTTAATTATGTTTTTGTTATTTATTTTATTATTATTTATTTCTAAAATCTCCAAGATGTCCATTTTTCTTCCTCTATTGCACCCATATAATAATTTCGAATCAAACTTATGTCCCTCCATTCTAGCACGCTCTGCCATTTCTGAATTTAAACTAAAGTTTTTTACGGCTCTTTTATCCTCTTCAAGTCTTTCCTTTATTTTTCTCCTACTTTGTCCTATGTAAACCGAGTCACAATCTCCACAACTTAATTAATAAACTCCGCTTTTATTTTCATCTGAGATTTTGGACTTATTGTTTAATAAATAACTTTTGATACTATTTTTCGTATAGAACGCGGGTTTGAACTTTTTGTCTTTGCATGAATTTAATAGATCCGTTGTAAGTTTTCCAACATATATTATTTTTCTCCAAGGTTTATTTTTATCGTTGACATTTGGTGTTTTGTGATATAAGTATGTGTATATTGCTGTTTGTGTTTCTTTCTTTTTTATAATATTATCTATGGTTTTTTCTCTATAGCCGTTATTTTTAGCAATGTTAATAATTGTTTGTTTTTCTTTTATATAATTTTCTGGCTTCAATGGAATTGATAACAATCTATGGACCATTGAGTTGAATGCAGCCATTTTATGTGCAGTGGGGTGATATGAGGTCGCGTGTATGATTGTATCTGTAAAAGTCTATTTTCTGTATATTTGGAAAATGAATTTATCTTGTTCAATTGTTGTTAAGTGTGTTGTTTTTTCCTATCTCACATGTAAATTGTATTTTTTGGTGTTGAGAATTAAAAAATGTAAGTAGGCTTTTTAATTGCCGTTCTGTTCCCGTAAAAGTGAAGAAAATATCATCGACGTATCTCTGGTAATTTTGTATTTGTTTTATGAGTGGATTTATGGATGATAAGATTTTTGTTTCAAATTTATTCATGAAAATGTCTGCTAGGAGTGGCGATAGAGGGTTACCCATCGGTAAACCACTTTTTTGTATGTAGAATTCACTTATATTTTTGATTAATACATGTTTTAATCATTTCTAAAATTTCTTCGTTCACTTCATTATCACCTTCTTGAGTTTCGTCAAGTATTTCTTTTACTATGACTAATGATTCACCTACTGGAACATTGGTGAATAGACTTTTGACATCTAGCACACTAGTATGCAGTTCTTCGGAGGTATTATGTTGTGGAGGTTGTTGCAAAATTCTATCGAGTTTTTTATTCCATAAATTGGTTTAAACTTTGTAACACTTTAAAATTTATTGTTTGCACATTTTGCTAGTTTGTAGCATGGAGTCAACATATGAAACCACTGGTCTCAGTGGATTATTCTCCTTGTGAATTTTAGTTAGTCCGTATAATTGTGGGGATTTTGGATTAATTATATTCAATGTGTATCTTGCATTGTCCATAATGGTTTTCTTGGAATTTTTAATTATTAGTTTTACTCGTTTCTGGAATTTCCGTGTTAGGTCTTCATTTAGTTTGCAAAAGGTTGATGTATCACCGATTATGTTTTGGGTTTTTTCAATATAATCACTTTTGTTGAGCAACACAACGCAAAACAAAAAATTCGTTAATAATTACTAAAACCTATCGTTTTAATTATTCTATCAGGTTATGGGCCCAGTCACATCATCCTGTTCATAATTAAAAGACAGATAGGGTCGGAGATTGCATCGTCGAATAAAAGGAAGAAATCTGTCGGCGCGACGGTCACTAGTAGCGTGTTTTAGGTTGTTAGGTTACGCCGGCGGGAAAAAAAAATACCTGTGTAAGCAAGGACGGGACGAGCAGGAAGAAAACACGAAGATGGAAGACAACCTTAAAATGCCTGGCTTGTACATCAAGCTGGAGGGAGCATCGAACTGGAATATTTGGAAATTCCAAACTGTCATTACGCTACGAAGTCAAGATTTAATGGAAGTAGTAGAAGGGACACGTGTGAAACCGGAGGCGGTGGCTGAAAAGGCAGCATGGGAGAAACAAGATACGAAAGCTCAAACGTGGCTTGCAACAAGAATGTCAGAAAGTGCTATGATGCATATCATAACTTGTACGACGTCCGCGGAAATGTGGAGAAAGCTGGCTAGTGTTTACGAGCAAAAGTCGGAAATAAGCAACCACATCGTACAACAACGTTTCTTTCAATACAAATACGAGGAGGGAACAGAGATGTTAACCTTTTTATCCAAAATAGAAGAATTGAAAAATAAGTGGAAACAGATGGGAGAAGAGATTTCAGAAAAATTCGTTATAACAAAAGTTCTGATGTCGCTTCCAGATTATTACAAGCATTTTGTTTCTGCGTGGGAGTCGGCGCCGGATGATAAACAAACATATGAAAATCTCGTGGCTAGATTATTGATAGAAGAAGAGCGATTGAAAGAAAAGGGAGATGTATGTGAGGAAGCGTCATCGGCTTTAATATAAGGTGTTTTAAATGTTCTGGGCTTGGACATTTCCAAAGTGAGTGCGCTAGGAACGTAAACAAACGAAATTACAGTTCTAGAAATGAAAATAAACCGGTTAAAAGATGTTATTATTGCAAAAAAACTTCACATTTAAAAGACGAGTGTTGGTTCAAAAAGAATAAGGACAGAGACAGTAACGCATTCGTGATTATGAGTTTAAGTGGACATTTCCAACAATCACACTGGTTGGTGGACACTGGTGCAAGCCAACATATGTGCCGAGATCGTAATTTATTTGCAAAATATTCACCATTGGAAAATAAATCGGTAATTGTCGGTGACGGCAATTTGATTAGTGCGCACGGTTGTGGACAGGTGGCGGTACAAGTCTACGATGGGTTCAAATGGAGAAACACGACTATAGACAATGTTCTGTACGTACCAAAATTAAAAACTAACCTGTTCTCTGTAAATTGTGCGGCAGAAAGAGGTTATGTAATAACGATAAATGGTAACTGATGTAAATTATATAAAGAAAATAAAGTGTGTGCGATAGCAAATCGCATTGGAGATATGTTCTATATGGACGTGCGCTACAAGTATGAGTTAGCAAGCCTAACTCATGTGAAATCCAGTCTAAAAGAGTGGCACGAGAGACTTGCACATCAAAATATGCAATATGTTAAAGTGCTTAAAAACAATAACATTTCAGTGAAGGACGATGCAGACATGAAGTGTGAGGGTTGTCTGGAGGGCAAGATACATCGTTTGCCTTTCAGTGCTAGTGAAGCTAAAACGACTAGACTATGTGAAATTATACATGCTGACACATGCGGGCCTATGGAGGTGCCGTCGGTGGGAGGTTTCAGATATTTTGTTATCCTTAAGATGATTATTCCAATTTCAGATCAGTGTACTTTGTCAAGGGAAGGATGAAGTGAAAAACTGTATTGAAAACTTCATAAACAAAGCTGAAAATTTTACCAAAAACAAAGTGCTTTACTTCAGAAGTGATAATGGCCTAGAGTTCGTAAATAAGGAAGTGCAGAACCTGTTTGAAAAACGTGGTATCATACACCAAACCACAGTGCCATATACACCGGAACAAAACGGGAAGGCCGATAGAGAAAATCGCACCTTGGTTGAAGCGGCGAGAACGTTGCTATGTGCAAAAGGGTTGCCTAAGAAGCTATGGGCAGAAGTGGTTCATACTGCAGCATATGTATTAAACAGAACCAGTAAAAGCAACGAGATTGGAAAGACCCCATACGAGACATGGACAAACAAACAATTTGATATAAAAGAGTTGAAAACTTTCGGTACCCCCGTTGTTGTCCATATTCCAAAAGAAAAGAGAATAAAGTGGGACTCTAAAGGACAGAAAGCAATCATGGTTGGCTACGGAGAAGATGTTAAGGGCTATAGAATATTTTTCCCGGAGAAGAAGAAGGTTGAAGTAAAGAGAGATGTTGTATTTGTAGAGAGGGGAGAGGAAAAGAAGCAGCAGGTGGTTTTGCTGGAATATGACACAAACACACCAGAGAGGGCCAGTGAAGAACAATTGTCTAATGAAGAAAATAAAGAACAGTCCGGAGGCAGTAAAGAGAAGTCTACAGAAGGAGAGAAACAGTCCAGTGAGAGTGTAGAGCAAGCAAGATCTCGTGGAAGTGAACAGCAGTACGAGAAGCATGAGGAAAGTCCTAATGTTTCTCTTGAGAGCGAAAATAGTTTATACATACCGCGCTCCAGTGAAGAGGGATCGAGTGATGAAGAAAATGGAGACCTGTCATCACGCCAGAGGAGTACTCGGGAAAGAAAAAAACAAAAAGTGTAAATTTATCCACATAGAATCAAGCCCAAAAAATAAAAATATACATAATTAAGGATTGACGGAACTAGAACACACTAAATACCTGGGACTAACTATGGACAGTCAACATTAATGGACTATACACATAGACACAATAATATAAACTATTACAAAACTTACCTGCATTTTCCACAAAATACATGAGTACACACCAAACAACATAAAAATATTATATTATTACGTTAAGAGTAAAAAAGTATACATGATACATATTTGGGGAACTGGAAACAAAACTTGCCTACAAAGACAACAAAATTAAATTTAAAAAATGGTTTACAACCTTGACTACAGAACACTAACTAAGTCAATCTACCAGACAACAAAACAACTTAACATAAATAACACAACGAGGTTTGAAACCCTGAAACCATTACACAAACAAGAAAATCGTGATATAAAAGTCTGGGACATCAAATAACAGAAAATACATGAAACACATCAATATCACACCAGAAAATCATAAAACGACTACATAAATAATGCCAAAAAAACTAAATAAACACGACTTGTTTGCGACGGACTGGAACTATATAACCAATTACCACAACAAACAAAACAACTGAACATAGTTACAAAAAAGTGAGGAACATTCTGAGACGTACACAGATGTAGACAAACAACTTAAAAAAGAAGAGAAAAGTTTTATTTCTTCCATATAAATTCACTTTTCTTATCTTAATGATGTTATATGTATATAAAAATGTTATTTTTCATAGACCACTCGGGTGTCATATCTTTTCTAAATAAAAAAATTTATACATTCATGAACTCGCATGTTAACAGAATCTGACAGCTGACAACAATTCAATTTGACAAGTTCCGCTACATACGCAATTTCCGTTACAAATAATCTTTCACCATGAATGAAAAAATTGTTTGAAATTTATTGATTGGTTTAAAATGATAATTTTTAATTAGAATTATGGATTATTTGTTTTCTTAACTTACTTAATTAACCAAATAAAAAATTTAATAAAGATTTTATCGTTTATTGTCAATATTATTTTAAAATATCTTGATTGTTCCAGGTTATCTCGATAAAACTCAAAACTTAAGGAACCATTCATACTGCAGCGCTAAAGAATCCCAGAGACCCAGCGGGGAAGTCTTGTCTTGCTTACAGGGCGATTATGCCTCTTTGGAGAAATCATTTTCTTGTCCTCAATGTGACTATGCCTGTTCACAAAAATATAAATTAAAATGCCACATACGTACACATTCTGGAGAAAAACCATTTGCTTGTTCTCAATGTGATTATGCTTGTTCCCTTAAAAAAAGTTTAAAAAACCACATGCTCAACCATTCAGGAGAGAAACCATTTTCTTGTCCTCAATGTGATTTTTCCTGCTCCCAAAAATATCATTTAAAAAGACACATGCTTACACATTCTGGAGAGAAGCCATTTTCTTGTTTTCAATGTGATTATGCCTGTTATGAAAAACAAAAATTACAATGGCATATGCGTACACATTCTGGAGAAAAACCATTTTCTTGTTCTCAGTGTGATTATGCCTGTTCCCAAAAACATAATTTAAAAAGCCACATGCGTACACATTCTGGAGAAAAACCATTTTCTTGTTCTCAATGTGATTTTGCCAGTTCCCAAAAACATAATTTAAATAGCCACATGCGTACACATTCTGTAGATAAACCATTTTCTTGTTCTCAATGTGATTATGCCAGTTTCTTTAAACGTAGTTTAAAAAACCACATGCTTAAACATTCTGGAGAGAAACCATTTTCTTGTCCTGTATGTGATTTTGCCTGTTCCTTAAAATGTAATTTAAAAAGCCACATGCGTACACATTCTGTAGAAAAACCATTTTCATGTTCTCAATGTAATTATGCCTGTTCCTATAAACGTAGTTTAAAAAACCACATGCTAAAACATTCTGGAGAGAAACCATTCTCTTATCCTCAATGTGATTTTTCCTTTTCCCAAAAAAATCATTAAAAAGCCACATACTAACACATTCTGGAGAGACACAATTTTCTTGTTCACAATGTTATTATGCTTGTGCCCAAAAAATGAATAATCATTTTCTTGTCCTCAATGTGATGTAGTCTGTTCCCTAAAACATAATTTAAAAAGCCACATGCTTAGGTACACATTCTGGAGAAAACCCATTTTCTTGTTCTCAATGTGGTTATGCCTGTTCCCATAAACGTAATTTAAAACGCCACATGCTTAAAGTATTTTCTTGTTCTTAATAAGATTTTGCCTGTTTCCTAAAACATCATTTAAAAAGCCACATGCTTATACATTCTGGAGACAAACCGTTATTTTGTTCCCAATGTGATATTGCCTGTTCCTGAAAAACAATTTTAAAAAGGCAAATGTTTACACATTTAGGAGAAAAACCGTACCCTTGTCCTCAATGTGATTATGCCTCTTTTGAAAAAAACATTTTAAAATCCAAATGCGTACGCATTCTGGAGAAAAGCAATTTTCCTGTTCGCAATGTCACTATGCCTGCTCCCTTTAATGTATTTTTTTTTTTTTTTTAATTAATACACGGTACAACGTACCATTAAAGAAACCATTAAAGAAACAATATATATAAACATGTTTAGATTGATAGGTAATAATAAAAAAAGGAGATAAGGTATAATTCTATCAAAAACAATTAATAAAGTGATATATAAAGAAAAATAAAACATTACTTAACATAAAGTATAACAAAATTACATCAAATGAAATAATAGTTATCAAATCAAATATGAAAGTCAACAATCAATAAAACTACAACAAATTAAAATAATTATGTCTGAAATTCAAGAAGCAACAAAATTACAACAAAATGAAATAATTGTAAACAAATCAAATCTAAAAATCAAGAAGCAATAAAAATGACATTAAAATAAAATGAAATGTAAAATTCAAAAATCTAAAAACAAGAGATAGACATGACATCAATAACCAATTATAAACGACCGAATTCATCCAGAAGAGCTTTCTTGTAGGCGGCTAGTGTTTCCGAAAAAACATCCGATAGGTAGCCATACTCGTTTCCTAACCTATGGAGCCTTCTAATAGGTGAGCTATAGAGATAATTTACATTAACATTGTCACAATGAAACGATATACTTTGTCTAGTGCTCCTGGAAGGGATGTGATAAAAAATTAGCTGCGTTAGTTCTGAACTGTTGTAATAATTATTTACGATTTCATACAGTAATACGAGGACAGCAATTTTCCTTCTATCGGATAATCTATTTAGTTTAATTAGAGACAATAGAAAATTATAATTTATGTCCATTATTGGTATGTGTAATTTAAAATTTAAAACAACTCTCAAAAATTTGTGCTGCACTCGCTCAATATTATTGGAGTGAATATGTATAATGTGGAGACCATACAGGAGAATTAGATTCTAATTGAGTTCGTACTAGAGACGTATATAATAATTTAATGGAATTTATAGTGTTAAAGTCTTTTGTAAGCCTCAAAATAAATCCTAGCATCTTCAACGCATTATTAGTGATATTGTCAATATGTGGAATAAATGTTAGTTTCTCATCAAATATCACACCTAGATCTCTTACAATTTTGACTCTATCAAGAGGAATGTCATTTAATGTATACGTAAAATTGAGGGGATTTTTTATTTTAAAAAAGGTGATTATTTGGCATTTTTGAATATTCAAATAAAGTTTGTTAACATTACACCAGTTGATAAGTGCATTTAAATTATTCTGCAATACCAAACAATCTTCTACACATTGTATTCTTTTAAACAGCTTTAAATCGTCAGCAAAAAGTAAGAATTGAATACCATTAAAAGAATTTACTATATCATTAATGAAGAGAAGAAACAGAATAGGTCCCAGGTGGCTTCCTTGTGGTACGCCACTAGTAGCAATAAATCCATCCATTTTAATATCACCAACTCGTACTATCATTCTTCGCGAGCACAAGTAGCTAGTAAACCAATCGTGCAGAGTTCCTTAAATGCCTAAAGCCTTCAGCTTATAAAGTAATAAATCATGAGGTACTTTAACAAAGGCCTTGCTGAAATCAGTGTAGATGGAGTCCACCTGATATTTATCAGCAAGGGTTTTCAGTATCTGATCTTCATACAAAATTAAATTCGTCAGAGTCGATCTACCGCTAACAAAGCCATGCTGACTTGGCTCGATGAGGCTCTCGAGGTAAGGAGAAAGGTCATACAAGACGAGTGAGCTTAGGAAGAGTTTAGGAAGAGAAGAGCTTAGGAATTGCAGACAATATACAAATCGGTCTGCAATTAGAAACATTTGATTTATGTCCCTTTTTTAAAATTGGCACGATGAAGCTTTTTTTCCAGTGGCTTGGAAAGTAGCCGAGTCTTAAAGACTCATTAAATAATATAAATAGTGGGTATGACAGGAATGTTCGGCAGTTCTTCAATAGTGCGTTAGGTACTCCATCAGGCCCCATAGGTTTTCTTGTATTTAGCTTCTCCAGTCCCTTCATAACAGTAGAGTGATTTATGACAACTGTTTAGAGTGATCTCTTTATTAGGAAAATAGTTAAATTTGGAGTGAATTTTTGTATCAATTATGTTATGGGTTTCATAGACGCTGCTGAAGAAATGCTCGAAGTAGCTTGCCACTGTATAGGGATTATCACTATTGGAACCATTATATATCATAGAACTTGGGACATGATTGTCAGCCTTTCTTTGTGAGTTAGCCAATTTCCATATGGCTCTGGTATCACTAGTTACCATGCTTTCGATGTTAGCCATATAGTCCCTATAACAGGACTTAGACTTGTTTTTACATTTTGATCTTAAACTCGAGAAAAGCTGATAATCTAGTGGATTTCGTGTTTCCATGTATTTGAGGTGAGCTAGCTTTTTATCATGTATTAATAATTTTAATTCCTTGCTGAACCAAACGGGATATTTTGTAACCTTGGCACAAGTTTCAGGCACAAAAGATTTTATGGCCTCATTTAGCACATTGTAAAAAGCTTCCATCTTCAAATCAAGGCTAAGATTTTGAAACAGAGAAGTCCAATCAGTCTCCTGTAAATAAGCATTAATAGCCGGGTAATCGGCTTTATGGAAATTTAAATATCTTTTTGCTTCACGCCTACACTCCGAGAAGTCATGCGTAATACCTATATCCAATGGTGGATGATGCTTATCTATTGGTAATAGTGATTCATTTGATAATTCAACAGTTATTTTAGTGTCACTCGTTAAAATTAAGTCTAATTGTTTGTTAGTGCAATTTGGAACGAAATTACTTTGTACAAAACCTAAAAAATGAGTCATTTCGATGATTTCCCTGGAAATTCACTTGAACATATAGCACTTGCAGTCACTTGATGGTCTGGATTATTTCCATCATATTCGCAGTTCCGCTCCAATCCTTCTTCAAAGTTCGGGGACCACTGGATATTCGGAAGATTATAGTCTCCCATTAGTATAATTTTACATCTTGGATATTTGGCCCGTAGAGCTTCTATATTATTCACATGACTCCTGTATTTCATCACATCTGACCCGGGTGGAATATAAATGCATCCTAGGATGATGCCGGTTGGCGGTGCTTCAACATGAACAAAAAACTTGTTCTAAATTATTTTCAGGCAGGGTTATTTTTTAGATTTAATGTTGTTTTTAACAGCAATGAGAACCCCCCCTCCTCTAGTCTTGTTACTGTTATTCTGAGTTCGATCCTGTCTGTAGACAGCAAAATTATCGAAACCGAGCTCCGAAGATTGGACATCTCGAACCAGCCAGGTTTCAGTGAGAAGAAAAATGTGATGGTGGAAAGTAGGCAAATTAGTTTTTAGATCAGATAATTTCGATTTAATTCCTCGAATATTTTGATAATAACAATTTACTTTTGTGTTTAACATGCCAGGTATTTACATTAATTAACATGCCAGGTATTTTGTAATTTTGGACAATGGATGGTAAAATATAATAATTATTAGGATTCACTGTCTGATTTTGCTTTATAATCCCTGATCTTTTGTGTACTTACTGTATTTTTCTAAGAACTGTTTACTTTTGCGCTGTATTATTGTTTTTTATATTTTGTAAACCAACATTTTAATTCTTTTTACTTTACATTTGTAATGTTTATTTTAAAAACTTTGTTGCCGTGTATTTTATCAAAAATAAATTTAATAATAATTTTTTAAAAAAACACAGAACATAGATGGTAAAAACATTATTATACAGGTTGGCCTAATCAAAAGAAATAGTAAAACATTTGGGCGACAACGGGATATGCACCCTAGATACAGTTTGTTGTTCCCCGGAACGCGAAATTTTTTCGTGCTAAACGATTTTGTGTTTCGTGTTAAAAGAAAATATTTATATGAAATTGCGTAGTATTTTGTCAGGATCAGAATATTATTTCGTGTTCATGTGTTCAGTTGATCTGATTGGGCGAGCA
Organism: Agrypnia vestita; assembly: GCA_016648135.1. NCBI lineage: Eukaryota > Metazoa > Arthropoda > Insecta > Trichoptera > Phryganeidae > Agrypnia > Agrypnia vestita. The sequence continues at coordinate 33,600 of JADDOH010001496.1, forward strand.
ACGTTTCCATTTCAAATCAACAACACATTTCCACATTTCTACCAAAGGCTACTCAATCCTGTGTCGACGCATTTTCTTTAATGCTGTGAGTTTTTACCAGTGAGATGTCAACTATGATACCTAACACTAATGAAAATAAAAACGCTATTTCTATTAACGGTTGAACTTGGGTCACCCTATATTCTCGAGTTATATAAACGAAGTTAATTTTAAATTTGATTAAAACGAATAAAAACAATACACTTTCCATAAATATTTAAATTATTTTATATAATATTATGAAATAAATAATATCGTATACCTACCTGTTGTAATAATAATAAATTTCTCCCTTCTATATTGATGGGCACAACACTACGTGTGAGATTCTTCTATATAGTTGTCATTTCCTCTTGTCAATTAATGTGTAGTTAATCTCTAATTAAAAGCCACGTAAAACGTTGAAAGTTTTCTTTTATATTTCTTATAATCTTCAATATAAATGAAATTTATTTAAAAATTGTCGATGCCAAAAATACTTATTTTCGCCCGAGTATAAAAGTACTAGCATATGATTATTATTTTCAAATTGTATATACTTATATGTCAAGGAATTCAAAAATGAAAAAAAACATATACCAAAAATAATTTTAAAAAACAACATCGAAATAAATACATGTCTTGTTTATTAGGAAAATTTTATAAAACTGGGTCAGTTCTGGCGCCGGCCGGAGGCTGCAATAAGAAAGTCGCGGTCCACATACAATTTTCTTTGTGGTGTAATATAGTAATATATCTAGGTTGCTTAGCTTAAAAATATAAGGCAAGAAGAGAGATATTTTTGTTTTTATTAAATTATACTGTTAAAACTGCTTAATCAGCTAGGTGGAAATAAATATATATTTTTAATTTCAATAGTTAATTAAGCCAAAATTTTCAAATAGAAATTAGAATAAATGAGAAAGGTTTACAAAAAATGTACCTATCGAAAAAATATTTAGTTACCGCCGGGATTTCAAACTCGGAACATTTCAAATCACCGATTTCGAATTACCATTCAATTAAATTTTCCAATTACCGATTCGGCTATTTTAACCATTTAAGATTACGAAAATTTTAAAACGTAAGACTTTTCTAAACTAGTGCATATTTAACATTAGTCTTTCGTTAAAATGACAAATCTATTATTCCATTTTCAAATAGCGTTCAACTTTCAAAAACCCAAAAACCTTTGATTAATGCATTCTGCGTGACGTCAAAATCATCAATACGTTATTTATCATATCTGGAATATTTTTATCGTATTCCTAAATGGTTAACAGCGAAATCGATACTCACAGTTCCCCGAGTTTGTATGCCGATGATAAATAAATATTTTTCTAATAGATAGATTTTTCTAGTAGCAATAACTTCACCATGCAGAAATTTGAACGAATTTTTTTGCAAGGCCATAAGCATTTTATTTGACTTGTATCAAAGCGAATGAATTTTTAATATTCAATATAAATTACTTTCGTGATAATGCTAATGCTTTACAAAAGGTAGGTCAGATATATTGAAAAAATAACATTTTGATGTCGCTTATCTCCTGTTGACATTTTACCAAAAGTGTAAGATATATTTTATATTCAAAATCGAATGAATAAGACTCCTCCAGCGACAAGCTACAAAATACCTATATATTATCTTTAAATTGATTTATCTTAATTGTTTTAAATATCGTAGTTCTACAATTACTACATCATATTATTTATAATTTTTTTTATTATAGAAATTTATGTTTAGATTAAACGAATCATAAAAATTTCTAAATTTAGGATAATGATTATCTTTACATACTATCGATATGCTATTTTCATTGTGACCCAATTCTGATACTGTCTCCTAACACCGAGCAGCTCCTCCATGTTGTATTATATTACGTTATGTAGGTAGACGAGATCTAGTTATTTATGGACAAACATTGAATCCTTGTTGTTTCACATGCATATGTATGTAACATACAATGTACACACTTACATATGTATATCCAAGTTCTCGCTTAAGCTGACTTCCTGTGAAGTAACATCAAGAGGCCAAATTTGGTAATTAGTGAAAGGGCCTATTTCTGCGGGGCATCTTGATATATGGTGTGACGTCGAGGCTTAGGTCAAAGCCCGAGAACGGGGAGTGGGTGTTTTGTCATTAAAGATATCTACAAATAACCCTGAAACCCTTAGCCGAGACATTAATTCACCGCTACGCTGGGAGATCAGCGGGAGGGGCGGGGTGAGGCTCGGAGAACACATGATTATGTGCGAACCCGGTTGTTTAATGAGAGCTCAAAATTACCGAGCGAATTAAGCGGAAATATCTAATATATGAATCGTGATTTCTTATTTGGTATATAAAAACTTATTTATATGTGAGGTATATTGTCAAAAAATTGGGTTGTAAGAACAATTTTTTTTTCATTTTTCGAAGGTGTGCATTTTATGGGACATATTAATTTATTTAACTACTAAATTCAATTTACCATAAATATAATAATTTTATTAATTAATTAATAGTTAATTAAATTTGAATAACTATTAAATATACAATTTTTATTAATTAATTAAAAAACCTTGTTTTTACCATTTAAATAGATAAATTATCAACACGTTCTGAGATAAATGTTCTCATCTTCAGAATAACTATCATAGTATACTTTTCCCAAGCATATATTTTGAAAAGAAATCAAAATAAGAGGTAATATATAGACTTGCTTGCCAGACGGGTTGGTGAGTTTTAAATCAGCCGCCCTTAGGTATTTTATTTCCCTCCTACCCTCCATATCTGGCAAGCTTTCATTTAAGAGATAGATGGAAAGAGAAGGAAGAGGCCTATATCCAGCAGGGGAGAGACGAAGGCTGATGAAGAAGAAGAAGACTAGTCTTTGCTAGAGACATCTGTTGTTATTTTTCCTCAAAATCACATCAAAAGCAGTTGCATCAGATTTGAAATAAAGCTGTATTTAGACTTCAATTGAAATTCCTAGCACAAGACAAACAGTTTTGAATAAACCCGCTTCCTTTGTAGTATGTAATAATATGCTTGGGCCTAGTATAAGTGCATATTTAACATTCTAAGGCTCGTGGTTTAACCCTCAGGTTAAGGTGAGGTTAAGTTTACTATCAAAACAATTTTTCTGCATTCCTGTGATGAGTGATGAAATATTTTTAATATTGTGACATATATAACATACATTTTATTTTGATTGGAAGTAGGCACATATATATTTCATTAATAAGAATGTGCTGGACGTTTTGAAAGGAAAATTTTAGGCGTATCTTTTAGTAGGTTTTAGAAAAAATTCAGCATAGACGTTACAACAATGAGCTTATCTACTTTGTTTAGTGAGATAAACATCTCACTATATATCAAGTTAAATTAAAATATCAAGACGTCAATGGTTGGGGCTTGTACAGAGAACAACTCAACAGTAATTATCGAAGTTATTTCTGAAAACGTGACCAACAGGATACAACTACTTGTAAATGTCAAAAATAAGATAAAGTGATTATGTCCTCAATGTTTTAAAAATCCAGGACTGGAAAAAATTCCTTAAATTGAAATCAATGGAATCAATGAGGAGGCCAATCACCAGGGATTATAGAGCCGGCTGTGATAATAATGAAATAAACATGACAAACATAAATATAAGGCGTAAGAATATCATTTCATCGTGGTATTAAGAAGTAAAGTCTAGTGTGTGTTAGTGGAATAATAATCAACGATGGGTTTTACGACTACCTTTGATAATGGCTTTTTCGAATCAAAAATTGAATCCCTGTCCCACTAACAAAATTTTTAAAGACCATCGAAAAAATAAAAAAGTATGTTTATTAATAATAAAACAAACACAAATATATTAAAGAGATATTTTGTTTATTTTATTATTATTATTATAAGTACCTAACTATATTATTTTCATTAGTTTTCATGGAAACATTTTCTATAATAATTCATCTTTTCATATTTTTTTATTTGTTTATATAAGAAGACATTTCCCATATTATGTAGATCTCTTTAACTGTTAATATTATAAATACATTGTATTCTTCACACTTAAACACACTTTAATAATGCACTTTAATATTTAGTTAATTTGGAAATAAATTAACCATCTATAAAATATGTATAGAATATCTCGAATTTCGATTTTTAAAATCAGGAACGCTCTTAAGGTTTATTTGCGAGTAATATTATTCTGAATATATTTACTGTAGCAAGTAACTAACATATCTTCACACCGTTTCCCCACGGTAGTTAGGTTAGGTTAGAATTAAGTAGCGAGAGGATAGAGTGCAACACTTTTCTGTCTATAGGTACACACAATACCGCTTCATCCACATCTATATTGCGTATTCTCAAGCGTAGTCTTTAATTGTTGATTTTATATGGATTATTTTCTTTTATCTGGTTTACTGGTTGAACAAAATCTCTGGCAAAAATCTTCTATATGTACGGTGTATCTTATATTTCTTCATATCTCTTCGCTTATCCGTTGAATAATCTTACTCCCATTTACCGCGCTTAGATCAGCTTTACATTCACTGCTATTTTTTCTTTCTTACATAAATGGATTTAACACATGTAAACACATAAGCCTAACCGAATGTGAATCTTGTTTGAACATCATCAAACTATGAAGGAAAATCATGTATGATATATTTTATACCCATAAAATGAAGTTATACATAATAACCACTATCTAATTAAAAATGATTTTTTATTAGATTGGAATTTTTTATAAGAAATTATTATTTATTAATAAAATTTTATCGCCGCATAAATGTTCCCATCCCTCCGTAATGTCAATTTCTCCGCTGTGCTCCTCCCAATCACCTCATACGCCCATGTAATGCATCTATCTATGGTTTCTGACAGTTGACGGAGGAGGAATATGACGATAATATTTCATTAACTAATGGACATCATTTTTCAAACGTGCATATTTATCATGATTTTTAGTAGATTGCATCTTGAAGTCAGTACTGTAACTTAAGTTATACAAAATAATCTGTAATTTAACTAGATTTTCTACGAAATAAAATAAGCACGTATCTCGTCAAACTAATATAAATAATGACGGCCTTCGTAGTCCAGTGGGCATAACACTGGCGTATCATACCAGGGTTTTAGATTCGATTCCCTTGATCACAATGTATTTACGTGATTTTATAAAGTCCTGGTATTTTTGTAATTTGTTTTTGTACAGTACGTATGTCTAGGCCTGTTACAGTATTTAAAAAAACTGTAAAATTAATTATCATATTATTCAGATATGTAATAGTCATATTCCTACATTCGAAACATGTATTGGAAAACAATACTTACATTTTTTTTTAAATTCGAGTTGGCATGTATTATGTTGACATACGTTTCAAGCTTCAATGCACCTACTGACTTCACGTGCATGATATCTCGCATCTTTACAAATTAATAAATTTTGTCATAACATGAATATGATAAAATTATACATGGTGTCTCATAGCTAGTAGAAAAAAATTTACAGGTGGATTCCTGCCTTGATGATAAGCCGGAAATTTTCAATTAACCATGACCTCATAGAGATGTGCAATTTCAAAGTTAGCATTTTTTTCAATATTTCCTACTTTTTTTTGAAAATCAATTATGAAAAATTCATTTGCTTTAATACATGTCAAATAAAATGATGAAAACCTTGCAAAAACTGAAAGTATTATTTTGTTCAAAGGTTTTTATCATTTTATTTGAGTTGCATTAAAGCTGATGAATTTTTCATAATCGTCATAAATTACTGTAATGATAGTTCAACTTTTCGCAAAAAAATATTTCAGAAATAATTCAATAATTTGAGAACCCTGTTGACTTTGATATTACGAAATTAGAAACGTTTTTATTTATATTTCAGTATTCTGACTCAATTGTTGTTGTTTTGGCCATCCTGTATTAATTTGTTTGTGTGACACCACACACGCGAGCATGGCACGTGGGGACACGTCCGTGTTAGAATATTAGTGCGCCGTCGTGTTACGGACAAAATCACTCTTGTATGTAGATGATACGCTGCAGCCTGGCGTGACATTATTTCATGTACGGCTGCGGTGGCCTAAGCCAGGATGCTGTGTGGGATCAGGGGGTAATGGTTGTTTGTCGACATTATGCTGCACTCGCACACACTATAACGTAAATGTAAATTCAATCAAAAAATACATTATAAATGTCTCACAAAGACGAAGCCATTTATATGGAAAATTATGTATGAAATGCTTTGTTTTTTTATGTTTACAGGGCTTACTACCTCTCACAGGCCGGCTTAAGTGATCACTTAATACGGCTTACGACCTCTCACAAGCCGGTTTAAGTGATCACTTAACACAATGTAACGTTCACAATTCCACCCATGATCGACCACACATCAATAAATTTTTTGAAAAATTATTGTACCTGTATGTGGTATCTACGCAATTCGCTTAATATAATCAACATAACTACCCTATCGCCTAGCGTGGTTTAAATTTGTCATTCCCCTGAAACACGGGAAAAAGTCGGGTAAAAGATTTTTTAATTGACATAAAATTATTTCGTATCAACAATTATAACCAACTAGTTTCGGATCGAGCTTGAACCTTCATCAGAGTTCAATAAATATATTCTCAATACAACTATAAAAGTATTTTGTAAGGAGAATTTCTTGGAAGACCACCTAATAAAATTAATAAAGTGAAGAATTACACTACATTATTCTAATCTAATTCTATTATTTACGTATCAATTGAATTGCTTATTGAGATCACTAATTTAATAAGTAAAACATCTTAAGCATTATACATAAAGATAAAAACAAATTTAACACTGTAAGCATTAAAAAACTAACCCATAAAAACCAAGTTTTTATTATACTCCCTTTCTTTGTAAATTAAGTTTACTATCATGTAATTAAATAATTGATTGACTGAAAATGAAACATGTATAGACAAATACCTATGTCAGAAATCTCTAAAAATATCTCTTTATTATTTATTCCGTGACGTTATCGGGCCGCCATTGATAGCTTTTGTAATGATTCCAATTTGAAAAAACCATTAAAAATTTTGAAAACTCCAAAATTATACTATAGTTATTATTATTATTTAACGAAAATTTGATAGATCTTTGTAATCATTGCCACAAGTCTGTTTGCAAAGTTTTAGCTTGATTGGATTACGGAAAAGGGTTAAAAATCGATCCAAAGTTTTTTCGTCACGGAAACAAGCAAACAGACGCCATGAGTTAAAAGAAAGGAAGTAAAAATTCAATATGTTTGTTATATATTATCAGAGAAAAACAAATAAATATTTTATTTTTTGATCTCAAATGCATCCAGATAATTGCGAGTATAAGATGGAATCGTGAAATTTATAACTGGTAGATAAATTATCATAATCCGCCGAGCGTCACGACTCATTAAAGAAAACTATTTTCCTTTGAAGAAATATCCCTTTCGTGGAACAAACACATTAACTTTAAAGTTTCACCATGAAATGGAGGTTCTGCATCGAGGGATGAGGGCTCAGGCTCTCATATTTTATAATAAGATATTGAGAAGAAAGAAACAACGTAATTAAAAACAATGTATATTCTGGAAAAAATCTTTAAATTTATATTTATTTTTATTTTGCATTTGTTTGAGTGATCCTCACTCGAGGATCTTAAGGCATTTTATAACATTGAAACCAGTTGTGAATAGTTGTATGAAACCACGATAATAGGTTTATTATAGCTTATTTGCGGTGGATCTGTCCAGTTTAATAACACATTTCTGTGGCCATATATGATATATATGATATCAATCCCGAAGAGTATAGCTGAATGTGGCCCCAAGATGTCAGCAGCTACAAAAACCAACCCATAGTAGAATAACCCAAAATAAATTCTGTTACGAGTCTCATCCGAGTATCGTGAAAAGTGCGAGTGTGGATTATATCTCCTTTTATAGTCCTTAATCTCTCTTCTCGCCATTTCAACTTATAAAATATGTATCGTCTCGTCGTCGGATGGCGTCACCTATGTGGTAAATAAAAAGACGCATTTCATATCTCATCATATCATATATATTTTTTCCTGCAAATTTCTTCCTTGTCTATCGACAAAGCTATTAAATAACGTCAAACCGTTTTCATGTAATATCATGATACCGTGGCAGTGGGGGACAATTCAAACACTTGAAATTATATAAAGTTATATTAACTAACTAATATAACTGGACACAAATTTAATCGAAGCACTATTCTATTTTCTACTCCTCACTCGAGATTATTTCACAAATACGCAGGTAGGCTCGTTTATATTTAATGTCGCTGTTAGCATTGGTTTCTTTTTCTGACCCAATGTCGTCGCGTATTTGTATGACCCGAAGTTTGAGATGTTTCGCGAATCTAGTAGATTATCACAGATTTTTGCAGCGATATACAATTTATTGTAAAAGGTGTAGAATGCTATAAATCCTCGATAACGCGCAATTTCTTCCACTTCTACGACCTCTTGACAATAATATAGTCCACCCACAAAAGTTCTAAGGGAGTTTCTAATAAAATAAATTCAATGCTAAACATTAGAGCGTTGACAAGAAAAAAATATATAGATTTTTGAGACGATTCGTCCCACAGGTATGAGTTGGGTGTAAGTTACACTCTGAAAGTTGCGTCGGTTTCTGTTAATATGTGTTTTAATCATATATGTTATTAAATAAAAGAGGGTGCACTTCTAAAGGGTGCACAACCAAGCCAGAGCTCTTTTTATTAATACTAGAATACTTACAGAGAGAAATTATAAAAGGTAATTTAGATTATTATCAGTATAGATTTGATATGGTAGCGCTAATCTTTATTCGAGTTATACAAAGAAAATGGATAACTTTGAAGATGGATGCAAAGGCCGGGTGGGATTTCCAAAAAGGCGGGAGACGCGGTTCAGGAGAGCGAAGAAAAAATTAGACGCGTTTTCATTTGCATTTAAAAGGAATGTCTGATGAAAGTTTTCGTTTGCCCCTATTGATGGATGGGAGAAAGGTGGCCTCGTCTACCCAAATATCTCATAAAGCCGAATAAAGCCGAGAATTTTATAGAAAGCCATTACATTCACGACTCTGTAATTAATAAAAAGTGCGTATATATCAGTACACGTATTAGTACGTATATTTGACAGAGTTAACTAAGTATTATTGTTCTCGTTATTTTTGGCTTGGTACCGACTTTAAACAGATCAGTAGGTACCTAGCACACATTATTATAATATTTTATTTAAATTAATAGGTAATTAGGTTTAGACAAGAGTTGTAACATTCTAATTTTGTAAATAAATCATTACAATTTGTAAACACAATAACTTGATTGCTAAGTAAAATAATATTGTATGTAGGTAGGTTCATTTAGAATATTAATGGGAATAGGTAGGAGTAAGTTTTTGATTTAATTAGTTAATCGTAAATTTTTGTTCTTTGAATTAAATAAATAATTCAATTTATTTTTCGCTTTTTAGTGTTTTTAGGTAGTGAGTTTTTGTTTGAGGTTTTTTTTTATGTCGTTGTCGATAAATCGGCGTTTATTGGGCAAGAAAAGACATTTGATAGCTTGATACACACACATATTATACAGATAAATTAGGATAATATGTAACAAGCCTCTCTGCCACTACCTACCTCGCTAGATATATAGAAATACCTGTTCTGAAATAGGTAGCTTTTTTTAACATTTTATCCCCTTAGATCGACATCTAATATTTATTTAGAAAGCAAGTACGTATATTAAAATTCAAAAGAAAAAAATCTTAAGAAATATAAATATAAAAGTATCAGACGAGATAGAGGAATATATAATTAAGGAGAATAAGAACACTGAGGATTATAAAAACATGAGTGTTGGTAAATATTGAATACAATATTATAATAGAATCGGGTTTAACTTTATAAATAAACTACATTGAAAAGAATCATTATTTTGATGACAGTGTACTAAAAAATTTGATTTTCTTTTTTAATATATCCGTGTTAAATAATGTAAATTTTTAATATTATTATTGTATTAAATTAGATTTTTTATTTCCTAGCCAAACGAATTATTCAAAGTCTTAGCCTAAAAATTTTAATCTCCACTTTCATACAGCCCGGGTTTGTGTCTTTCCCAGACTTTGAAAGAAAAGGGAAGATTTTTTTTGTTTATTCTTTGCGGCTCCTAATGAAAAAGATTTTCGTTTTACCGTAATTAAGGTTCATAATTTCATGGCTTTATAAATCTACAAAACCTCGTTTATTTGAAAGGTGCGCCATAGTTTTATTTTTATTTTTTACGTCTGAGAATTTATTTTCATCAAGTTAATTATAATTTTATTTCAAGACTAGCTGTTTGTACCCGGCGTTGCACGAGTCAGAGATTAAATTATAAATAGGTTTGTTAGGGGAAACAAAGGTTCCATTGTTTTGCAAAGCCTCTTAAAAACGATGTTTCCATTTAATCTAGGCTGGGATGTATGGATTGTCCAGGGAGGGAAATGTGGCCTATGTTTACCGCTAGGTCCTAAAGAACATATATGGAAAATTTGGTAGAAAAGTACAGATTTTTTTTGCATATATATCTGTGGAGGAGAAAGGGTGAAGGGGAGGGTGGAAATATCACCTATGTTACCCGACGGGGTCTTAAAGAATAAAATAAAAAAATTGGATCAGATCGGTCGAACAGTACAGATTTGCAAGGATGCAAGGATTTGCAGGGAAAATATATCAAGCACGCGCGTGCAGTGAGAACAAAAAGCATTATATTCAAGCAAATATTCAAACATATATTTGGAAAAAAAAGACGAAACTAAATTTTTAACTGGCAGAATATTATAAAATATCAAAATATGAATAGTTTATTTTGAGATATATTTCATATTTTGGTAGCTTTTCATAATATGTGTTCAGGAAAAAGTCATGCTTCTTGTTCTCATTGCACGCTCCTGATATGACGGGTGGAGGAGGGGTGAAGAGGGAAAGGGAAAAATCACCTAAGTCTCCCACCGAGTCCCAAAGAATAAGTATGCAAAATTCAGGTCAGATCGGTCAAAAGATATAGATTTGTTAATAATAATTATTTATCAAGGAGAGGGGAAGGGAGAAAATGTCATCTATGTTACCCGCCGGGTCCTAAGGAATAAGTGTACAAAATTAAGATTAGATCGGTCGAACGGTATAAGATTTGCGTGGAAAATATAGCAGGGAAGGGGGAGAGGTAAAGAGGGAGAAGGAAATGTCACCTTTATTACCCGCCGGGTTCTAAGGAATAAGTATGCAAAATTCAGATCGGTCAAACGGTACAGATTTGCATGGAAAATATATCAGAGGGAGGGGAGGGAGATTAAGGTGGAGAAGATAAATGTAGTTTTTTTTATTATTATTATCAGGGGGAGGGAGAAGGGTAAAGAGGGAGTTGGAAATGTCACCTATGTTATCCGCCTAAAGCATAAGTGTGCAAAATTTGAGTCAGATCGGTCATACGGTGCAGATTTGAATGGAAAATGTATCATGGGTAAAGGGGTAAAAGGGGAGGGGGAAATGTCGCCTTTGTTACCCGCCGGGTCCTAAAGAATAAGTTTCCAAATTTTGAGTCCGATCGGTCGAACGGTACAGATTTGATACTGAAAATATATCAGAGGATTGGGAAAGGGTAAAAGGGGAGGGGGGGAATGTTACCCGTCGGGTCCTAAAGCTTAAGTATGCCAAATTTGTAGATTTGTATAGAGAAAAGACAGACAGACATAGAGTTTTATAGGTATAGTTACCTTACCTATACACATATTATATTTTAGCGGTGGCATTTCTTGACAACTAATATGCCCTTTTGCAGCTGGTGTGGCAAAGAGGATAGAATGTTGTATATTGATGGTCTCCACTATTTAATGCGCATTTCGCCATTTTTAGTATTATTAACTTGTATTATATGCAACAATAAAAACATATTTTTTATATCAGTCGTACATATATAAATAGCATTTAATAATGTATACGAATATTTGTTATTCTTTTGAAAAAAAATTACCAAATTATGTGTTAGTGAAAGATGGAGCATTTCTTAGATATTATCATCTTTCATATACTTAAAATGTTTAAAACGATTTATTCAGATAATTGTATTTCTTATTTTGTTTTTGTTTTAATCTTCCTAATCCTTTTGCGTGATTTATATTTCTTTGTTACAATTTTATTTAATATTTAATCGTCTTTTGTATATTTAGACACAGTTTTATTTCTTAGTGAAACACATTATGCAAGAGTTGTTTTTTAATTCAAAAAACAAATTAAATACGATTTTTAAGAGGTCAGAATATTTTGATTACATATGTTCAAATTTTTCAGGGGCACAGTATTAAATGTTATCCACAGGGGAAACATCATCAATCAAGATATATTATAGATGCATCATAGAGACGTGACTATTTTTATGGGTTTAATTTTTTTAAACTGGTTTAAAAACCGGTTCACAATTTCAATAATTTTCAGGCGTATTCTAGCGTACATGTTAATAATTTGGATTAGTGTCATATACGTATAAAAAGTATTTTGCAACAAAAATCTAGTCAACATCCATGAACATACATTCCATAGTAAATAAAAGTCATATGAAACGGGTTGTGCAAAGTTAACAAATTCCACACAGTTTAAAAAAAACTGTTGATGTAGTAGTCATTCATGGGTGGAATTGGTGTTTAAAGTGATCAGGCCGTACGATGGGTCGTAAGTTTATAAAAGCCCAATGGACTTCGGCATCGACTTTTGCCTATTAATAGTTTCTCTCTATGAGACACCTATAATATATTTCGATTGATGTTTATATTTCACTGTTTATAAATATTGAGGTAAAACTTTATGAATGTTTGTTTCAGGTCACAGATCACAGGCCCGTCCAATGCGGATTAGTGGGAGTGCTTTGAGTCGCCGCTTCAACATTTTACAAATAAGAAAACTTATTCTAATTAGTGTTTTATTTTTGCGTTAAAACGCTAAAGAAAGCTCTTTCAGCTTTGTCAAGCTTTTCTCGAGACAGAATGCACCGCAGACGTTCTTCAGAAGGTTTCCTCAAATATTTATGAGAATCTTCTCATCTCTACCTTTGTTGGAGAACACTTGCGCAGCTCCAGACTTGATATGCAAACATTTGAGGAAGACGATCATAATCCCATCACGGGGCTTGAATCTCAAGTTTTGAACGGTCTGGCTTTTGCTAAATTAAGATACATTTAATAAACTATAGCGCTAATATTGTACATGTACATTATTTTCTTTCTTTAAATCGTAAGTTTCATTCTCAATATTAATACTTAATTTTTGTGTGTTAATAATAGATAAATATCGCATGTGGCACTTTTTCGCGGTCTAGCTTGCAAGGAAGGGACGAGGACGATATATATATTGAAGGAAAAATTCTGCGCGTACGGCAATAAGTTTAAAAAAATTTAATCATAATATTAATTAGATTAAGATTTTGATAGAGATACCAAAGAATGTGATTATATACAAATATATATTTTCTTTCACACATAAATCTCTTTGTGTTGAAAAAGTATGACAATTTTTTAACATCACCCATGCAGTATCCAAATTTAAATACGGCGGAGCGCACAATAATTGTGGAAAATTATTAATTTTAATCGAAAAAACGACCAAAGAATCTGAAAAATTATTTAATAATGTACAATCATCCATTTTACGTAAGTGTTAACGGTTTCAGAACTCTAGCTAGTCGGAAAGTTGATAAAAAGTCTATTGCAAGATTTCAACACAGGCAACAGACAATGAGGGTTAAATAAAAGCATGCAGTAAATACGGTATATATCATACACATATATGCATGTTATACTTACTAGTTTGCATCTTTTGTATATTCATTACTTATTTGATTATTTTCTGTATACTCATTTTCGAGTATTCTTAAAATATGCATCTTTATTACATTCGACCACATAACAGCTAACAGTAGTTTGACACGTCATAATGGGCATTGAATACTATATATTTTTTCTTTTATTCATACATTTTGAATATTTAATTTGAAAATTAATTAGAAATTCAAAATTACAATTTTTTCAATCATGAACGTAACGTGAGTGAAATCAGGCTTGCGTAAAATTGTACTTTTGTTTTCAAGGCATCTATACAATGGTCCTTAAAAATATCACTTACAATACAAATGTTTCTTGAAATTATGAAAGTGTACGTATTAATAACTAATATTGTCAAAACAAAATTTTTTCTCAAGCGAAAACTTATATTAAAAATACTTGTTTGAACATTTTGAAATTTTTCTACAAAATAAAAGCAACATAAAATTTTTGTTTTAAATTCCTGCTTTATATAATTTATTTTTACACCCTTAAAGTTTTTAGATAAAACAAAAACAATTTAATAATTTGGAATTTGCACGTCATTTACGTGAGACGAATGTAAAAGTACAGTAAAAGAATGATTAGTAGACAACCTCAAACGAAATTTTGTATGATTTCGAATAAAAATAAAAACGCATATAAATACTGCACATAAAAACGTTTCCCGAAAATGCATTTTTGGTACCCATTGACAGTAACAATCCCAATGACTGGAAACACACCAATCAAATTCTGTGGAACTACATCGAGAAACCATTAAATTTCCATCCGGAATAGGGTTCGCGGGGTGCATCCGTACCCGGGGACATCCGTACATCCGTACTTGGCTACATCCACACCCGCGAGAACTCAATTTAGTTTCGAAAAATGAAGCTATTTTTCCACACATCGGATTGGTACTGAGGTACTCATCAAAAATTTGCATCACACAGCACTTCCGTGTGAATTGTAAAAACGGTTAATGTACATCCGAACATGTTATGAAGGCAAGAATCCAATATCCGCAGATGATTTCTAAAGAAAGGGATCTTAACGGAACATCGAACTAATGTGTAAATCACCTTCAAAATGATAGTTAAAGGAAGAAATCAAACTAGGCGGGTGGAATGTGATCGTAAATATTAAATATAAATATATAAGGGGACTATCTTAGCCCGGGTATAATTATCGCGGTACAAGCCAACATGAGCAACACATTCAAAAGATGCACGGCGCGGTACAAGCCAGCATAAACAATACATTCGAAAGATGCATGTGAGCAGGAGCACGGCGCCCTGCCATGTTGAGATCGCAACGAAAAATATTTTCTGCATTTACAGCAAGCATTTTTAGCTGCCTGCGTAACAGAGTCTACTCAAAAATAGTAACTGTTATTAGTTAATGCCACCCACAGTAAACGTGGACACATTTTTAACTATAAATGGTTACGGATATTTTATACGAACCGTAGAGAATTGCTTCTCGGTAAAACATATGGTTCGTATGTTTTACCGAGAATGAATGAGAATGTAAAATAAAATATCCGTAAACATTTACAGTTAAAAATGTCTAACGACCGTAATACCAACCTTAACTCTTTAAAAACGTGGACACAATTAATGAGATGTAATGAACAGAGTTGCATATTAAAATTATATTCCTTAACAATAACGATGTCACGTGGGGTATAAGAACTATATTTTTAATAGAAGTGGGTAATAGCATGAAAAAATATAAGCATTAGTATAATTAATAAAGATAATAATAATATCTACAAGAAAATTAAGACAACTAATTTACTTACCATCACGCCAGAAGATAGATAGCCATACTCTTCATTTTTCATATATAATTAGCAGAATATTACAAAATTTCTAAAATTAGGAAGGTTTCGATGGCAAACCCGTACTAAGCGTATTAATAATGAGCAGCCCCCGAACTCGCCACTATTGAACAGCGATTTCAATAATACGCATTGCGCATAATATTGATTCAACCTGAAAGAAGACGTAGAATAAGTAGGCATAAAATTAGTTGGCAAGACAATATAAATAAGAAATTACCCATTCAGTCAACAAATTAACCAATTGAATAGCCAAAGAGACCTACAGATGGGATAATGATGATAACATCTTAGCCGCTGCATTTAAACACCATAAAGTTTACACTCTTTCCAAATTCAAGCTTCACTTCTATAAGCGATGCTGGCACCAACAAATTCCTGTTGGTAGGTACTTAGTATGTTTAGAGCACTTTTATATTTATTATTCTCATTGTGAACAAATCTATAATTAAGATATTATAATCTATAATTAAGAAATGAAGGATGCGAGGAACAATGTCTGCCAAACATTATGTCCAAGATTGTGTCGAAGATGATCAAAAATTATAATAACCACTTTATCTTAAGGAGCGTAAAAGTGTGACTGGTTAAATAAAGCCTCGGTGGTTGCCATAACTCGAAGTGGAATCGAAACTTGGATCCTGATAAAAAATGAAAAACATGCTTGTGACGCTGTGTTGGCGTCATTCACTGAAAAGACCATGGACTGCAAGATGAACAAACACCTTAACTCTTCAATAATTTTGCACTAAAATACTAATACCAGCTCTTCGCATGTCCTCTCAATATTTATTTATTTATTAAAGAATCTTAACAGTTTTAATTATAATGATAAAATAGCACAGTGTATATTGTATAAACCAATTACAAAGATTCACAGATTTTTTTTGTGTGTTGGATCAGAAGCTATTTTAAAGTTAATTTATAGTAAGCAACAGATAATATTTAAATTAACTAAGGCAAATATGAAAAGTATCAAAAACAATGAATTTTAAAGGCTGTTTTGAAAGAAATACGAGAATAGGGATGTGGGAAAAGGGGTGAGAAGATTAGAGTCAGGAAAATGGTAGAGGAAGTGGAAATGAGACGCAATAAGTGTTTGGCCTAAGTCTATTCAGTGAGGATGATTTAATTTCGTGTATCGCCATCTTCCAGTATCTGGTTAATCTGGTCTTGCCACGTCTTCCGCGGTTGCCTCTCTTTCTGGCGCCGTCAAAACTTGCATTATTTTTCGTTTGCACGTTCTATTTCTTGGAATGTGGTCTACAAGAAAATGAGATGAAGTTCAGTTGTCTGGGACAATCGCGATATCCTTGCAGTAGTTTAAATAGAATTATTATTAAATCAGCGCGTGTTCTTAGATGTTACAGAGTTTTCTGTTGTGGAATGAACTGCGCCAGACTATGAATTAAAAGATATGTTACATCTAGCGTTAAGGTGGCGAAGAAACTTTTTTGTATGTGTTTCAGTCTCCCAATTTGTACAATTTTTGCGGGTTCTATTCTTGAGATGCATATTCAAAATTATTAAAATATATTTTTTTTAAAAAAACATCCGGGAAAATATTTTTTTCATAGTCTGGGCATGTTGCCAGAAGAGTAAAAGACAACCTCGATTAATTGGTGATCACTGGGAACGTATCAGGATAAAGAGTGATGGACAGACTAAAGCCGGGACGCGACTGGAGCCTTGAAGGATCTTGAAGAGTGTATGAAAGCAGTTCATTTAGAAGCAAAAGGAAAGACCACGATGCTCAAACTGTTAACTTTAAATATTATATAATATATAGTTTAATTTTTGAAAAAAATATTATAATATAATTAAAAAAATATATATAAAAAAAGAGAACCTTAATAATCGTAATATTCGTTAGGGACCCGTTCTTACCAATTATTATTTCTGTGACAAACAGAAACGTCAGGTCCCCAGGGCAAATGGCTACAGTCTCAGATTCAGACGCAATTAATTGTTCCGCCGCAAAATTGTTTCATACATTTTATACTAACAGATATTTATATACCTTGTAAAAGCGGTGTACAGTTTTTCCCGCACGGAGACCTCAGAACGCCTAAGATTTAGGGCCAACATTCGAGAGATATGACTGTTGGCCCTAAGCGCTACATCCCGCAGATCGTAAGGACGTGTTGAAGAAGTGCCTGTTACTTTTTCTGCTCGGTGAGTTTAAGGGGTAGAAACCCTCTTCTTCACTTCTGTAATACAAAAAAATACCAATCAAATTAAAAAAAGTCTAATCCGCTAATATTGACGACAAACTCGCGATTTATTGTATATATTTATGGTCAATACTTTCCATGTCTACGATTGTTGGTTGGTTGAAATTCAACGGCATTTAATATATTTCATTATTATTTTCTTTTTCTCAATTTTTGTTGTAAACAATCATCGTCATTTATTGAAACTTATATTTTTTATGTTAGCTTATTAATGAAATACGTCACGATATCCTATATCAATAAAGATGATTTTTTAATTAATTTTATTAGTCACAAGGCATTTCAAAATAATTTAAAGAGGCAAGAATTAATGGACATTGGACATGGTTGAGATTAAGGTAGAGAGAGAGAAAAAAATAAGAGGGTGTGTGGGAGTTGTAGATAGAGAGTGCGTGTAACATTAACGAATGTATGTGGTGTAGTGCGCATGTGTAGATGGTTGGTGAGAGTGGACACGGTGATGATTCTATACTGTGTGACATAGATTCAAATATTCTTTTTAAATGTGTTGATGTTAATGTTAAAAAAATCAATATCTTTAAAGTCGTCATTAGATAACTTACCTGCACGGTGGATGAATGAGTTCTGTGCATAAGACGTTCCACTTCTGCTCAAAAAATTCTCAGGTAATTAAGATAAATTGTAGAAATCTCACGGAGACGAATTATATTTATATTATTTATATGAGAAACGTGTACGGAAGTCTTTTTGTACCCAGAGCGTACGAACTATATGTGTTTTTTTTGTAACTCTACATAATGCAATATTCATCAATTCCATTATAAAAGAATATCCACATATTATAATATCTTTGAAAGTTATAATATATATATATATATATTATATATATATATATATATATATATTTCCAAATCTGAAAACCTTTAATATATTTGAAGGGACTATGTTAGTATATAGACTATCACTTAAGCCAGCTTGTTAAGGTCGTAAACCCTGGACCATCCTATTAAATGATTTCCATTCACTTTCCTCATAAAAATAGCTTTGCTCTGAGAGACTTCTATAAATTATCTTAATTTAGAATTACCTCTTTGTGGACAAAACCAAGTAATTGTGTTCTCAGAATATATAAATAAAAACATTGTTCAATTCTCAGGTTTTCATCGCGGTTCATTATTATTTGCTTAAGAATGTCGATACCGTGACCTTATAATTGAACCCAAACATTGGCCAGAAAGTTTGGTCAGAAAGTACACGGCAGAATAGCCCAGAAAAATTATCACAGATTAAATAAGGCAAATACATTGTAAGGGGGACCCGGGTATTCAAATATTGTCAGCAAATATATCCACTGTTGTCGACTCTGAATGGTGGTTCACATGAGAAGTATCTTTCACTCTGGATAACAAGCCAAGTTTATATATTCATAGCTTATCACCATACAGAATGATATATGAGTACATTTATGTTACCAAAAACAGACAACATCCTCGAAAAAACTAGCATATTGATGTTAGTGTGATTATAAATAGAACACTGTTATCACATGTTAGTGTGATTATAATCACATGTTAGTGTGATTATAAATAGAAAAAACTTTGCTCTCGAAACTTGCGTAAAGGATAATACAGATTTAGTATACGATAGATTGCTGTGTCATTTTTGCCTACTATATTTTTTTTACGGAGAAAAGAATGAACAATTAATGCCCACCGACCGACTTCTAAAAAATGCAATCCGAATACATGCTTAAATCTTATAAAAGTTCAAAGTGAAATATTGATAAACTTAGCTGACGGTCGCTCGAGCGTGTAATACATGCTCTTCCTCGTCATAGACGCACGGTGCTGATCTTGGAACTCGCGCACTCGTCGTAAATCTTGCTAAAGAACTCATACCTAAATTGAATTTATCGATTTGCGACCGTCTTTATTTTTTTTGGAATACAATTTAAAATTTATTATAAACTGTGTATTGTGTAATTATATCATATTCAAAATACTAAGAAAACATTTATGTTTTGTACACTAAAGTCACTCGTGGACCATCTATTAAGGTCAATAATGACCTGTTTGTTTAAAAAAAATATATATACTTACACTAATTTTGTAATTTTAGAAATGAGCCATAAGACCTTTCCACGATGATTTTGGAACTTCAGCCCTAGACCGCCCCGGGAAATAAGCTGAGACAGACTCGAAATTTAAGCGGTACGGGGAATGGCGCAAAATTCTAAAGTAAAATACCCCTAAGCCTTAAAGCTATAAAATAAAACCACGCGTCATTACGTCCTCTAGCGGCAAGTATTTCGAATTGACGAAAGTACGTTTCGACAATTCATTGAGGAATAGAACGCGAGGCTTTCGTTCAATTCTGAAATACACGTTTTTTTAAAACGGTGCTTTAATTTTTTTTCATTTTACAAACCATACATTTAAGGTTTGAATAACTCAAACATACTCGCAATGGCGAAATTCTATATACCATATTATAAAAAATGTATTTGATAAAGCACCTGAACCAACATCTCGCGTACAATAATAAAATTTAGCCTACCTGTGTTTTGTTTCACAATTATTGTGGTGTCTTCGACATCATATAATATAACATCATTCTTACTATTTATGTATTTCATTTATTTATAAACTGAATTTAATAGTACCGTAATATTTTTTTTTTCGATAAAAGTCATCCCCAAAACGTAATTCAATTCAGTCGAGAGATTTTTGCATTTGTTGCATTATTTTTTCGACAATATTCATATTAGAAGCAATTTCACTTTGTCAGGCATATTCTCTCTCTCCATATTCACCCACATTCTAATTTTTTTTCTCTAAAATAACATTTTCCAGATGTCCACTAATGAATGAACAGAATACAAAATATGTCTTCTTTTCAGAACCAAATATTGGAACACAAAAATGACCGTGCAATTGTCAATCCTTGGAAAGAGTAGACAATATCAAGTACCTCAGTGTGTGTCAGTGAGTCTAGAAGGTTCCAGAAAACCCTGCTCTAGAAAGTTCTGTAAGGAGAAGGTTCTAGAAGATTCCCGAAAGTTCTATAAGGTTCTAAACTAAGTGGCGGAATGTGTCGGTGTGTCTAGAAGGTTTCTGTACATTCGCTAAATTTCTTGAAAGTTCTGGAAGGAGAAGGTGCGCGAAATTTCTATGACGATCCACATAGTGTACTAAAAATCTACGCGTGCGAAGCCGCGCGGGCACAGCTAGTATATATATAAAAAGAAACCCGTGTTTCCCTATCCGCCAAGTTTTCTTCACAACCAGATACTACCACCCCATGGTGGTTATGGTGGTGGATAGCCCTTGGTGTCCCATTGAAAATGTGCGTGTTTGTGGGGGTAGCTTAGCGTGGGTGGGAGTGGGAGATGAAAATGTGCATTCTAGCACATTATTTTGATATGAAAAGGCCGCGAATACATCAGATTATTCCAGAATGTGTCGGTAAGTCTAGAAGGTTCCGGAAAAATCCGCTTTAGAAACTTCTGGAAGGAGAATGTTCTAGAAAATTCCAAAAATTCTATAAGTTTCCAAACTAAGTGGCGAAGTGTGCCGTTGAGTCAAGAATGTTTCAGAATGTCCAGTAAAGCTCTAGAAAGTTCTGGAAGGGGAGTGTTCTAGAAGATTCCCGAAAATTCTATAAGGCTCCAAACTAATAGGTGAGTCGAGAAGGTTCCAGAACGTTTGATAAAGGTCTATAAAATTCTGGTGGCGGAGTGTGTCTGTGATTCTATAAGGTTCCAGACTGTTCGATAAAGTTCAAGAATGTTCTGGATGGAGAACGTTCTAGAAGATTCACGAAAGTTCTATAACGTTCCAAACAGTATGGCGGAGTGTATCTGTGAGTCTAAGGTTCCAGAATGTTCGATAAACCTCTAGAAAGTTCTGGAAGAAAAACGTTCTAGAAGATTATTAAAAGTTCTATATGGTTCCTAAGTGAGTAGCGAGGTGTGTCTGTGTATCCAGAAGGTTCCAGAACGTTCATGAAGGTTTTCGAATGCTTTACAAGTTTCTGGAAGCAGAAAGTTCACGAACATTCTATAAGGTTCCAAACTGAATGGCGGAGTGTGCCGGTGAGTCTAGATGATCCTAGAATGTTCGATAATGCTTTTGAAAATTCTGGAAGGAAAAGATTCTAGGAGATTCCCGAACGTTCTATAAGGTCACAAACTGAGTGACAAGGTGTGTCAGTGAGTCTAGAACAGAAAGTTCATGATGTTTCTCAAATGCTTTAGAAGGTTCTGGAAAAAAACGTTCGAGAAGGTTCTATAAGGTTCCAAACTGACTTGCGGAGTGTGTCAGTAAGTCTAGAAGATTTCAGAACGTTCGATAAAGCTGTAGAAAGTTCTGGAAGGAGAACATTCTAGAATATTCCCAAAAAATCTATAAGGTTCTAAATTAAGTACGGAGTATGTCAGCGAGACTAGAAGATTCCAGAACGTTTGATAATGTTCTAGAATGTTCTGCAAGGAGAACGTTAATGCGAATAACGAAAATGCGCCATACTAGAATGTCTACTTCCCTAATGTTCACAGCCACACATCAGCCAATAAACGTCAAGACAGTGTTTGGACAAAGAAGTTTTTTTTACTAGGTTCTTTTGTTCTTCAATGTACTTCCCGAAAACATTAAGAGTGCCAATACCCTGTCACTTTAAAAAAAAATGGTTATGGGTATTAAGCTGACTGATAGAAGTGATATTCAAATGTCTTTGGTATCCATTCTGCCATAGTCAGTGTGGACACCCTATTTTTACCTTTCTACACAACACTACTTGTGAAGACATTATTATGGTCACCTGCATTTGCACAAATACCCAACTGCCGAAAACAGGTCATAAATTATTGCTCATTTAACTGTATATTTTTATCACTATTTAATATACGCAAACATTAATTTTATAATTTAAAATTTTATATATATATATACTTTTTAACTGTGCTATTGCTTTGGTAATCAATAATATTTACCAGTGGCGCGCAGTGCATACAAGCAAAAAACTGTACATTAAAAGATTCTGTGAAACAAATATTAATTAAATAATCCTTATCTTAAGAAAGAGTTGATTTTAAATTCTAGCCGTAATTCGTCCTACGGTTAGAAGTTTTATTTCTGATGTTTCTGTGTAACGTGACGTATCTGTTTTTTTCCGATTTAAAATTCTAGCCGTATTCGTCCTACGGCTAGAAGTTTTATTTCCGACTTTTCTGTACCTAACTTCATGTCAATTCTTTATTTTTCTCACTTGTTTGCGCCCAACAAATTTGTTCCATAGATCTAGTCAAGTCGAGAAAAAATTTGTCCTGAACCGTGTATTTTTACTTAGTTCTGTGCTGCGAGTTTTGTGTAATAGACAAGTTAATTTTTCATGGAATAGCAAGTTTGTTCAAAAGGTCATATGCCAGGTGAGAACTACGCGCACGTCATTGCATAAATGTTATTTTTTACAAATTCCACCCAAAACTTTCGGTGTAAATTCTATTTGTCATTTCTATGGTGAATGTAAATATCATCTGTCATATCATAATTATTATTTACGACGACATTGCCATCGATGATATCATAAAATGTTTGATTTATTTTTGTGAAAAGAAACGCTTATCTGAAATTAGTATTATTCCCGATTTCATTATATATAAATCGTCTTCGAAATATATTGAAAATTTTTGCTGTGTTACCAATATTTAAAATATTTATTTATTTAGAAAATCTTGTTTACAATACTTCTTTCATAGTGCAGTTATTTTTCTGATGCTACTCAGAATAGTTCATTATATACAGTTAAAAAAAATCAAAAAATAATATACCCTTAGGTATATGCGTATATATATATATATATATATATATTTTAATATAGGTGTATAGTCGGTCATAGAATAACCTAAGTTTATACCCACTGCATGCCACTGGTAGATTGTGTATGACTAAATGTGTCGGTTCGTGTATAATGTTCTAGCTCGTAAAATAATTCGAATTATATTGAAAAATTTTGCCGTATTACCTATGTATAAAATATTTATTTATTTAGGAAATATTGTTCACAATACTTATTTAAAGTGCAGTTGTTTTTGTGGATTGGAACTACTCAAAATAGTTCATTAAATACAGTTAAAAAAAATTAAAATTTATATACCCTTATAGGTATATGCGTATATATATTTTTTTAATATAGGTATATAGTCGGTCACAGCATAACCTAAGTTTATACCCACTGCACGCCACTGATATTTAAGTGTAGTTACTATCCATAAAATTCTTTACATTTATTAGTTTAGTTTCACTATTGCTTTTGTATTATATAATATCTACTGATTTTACTATCAACATTTTATATTTATGTATTTCAATTAACAGATTAATTTTATAATCATATAGTACTTTGTTTTATATCTTTATTATTTTGTTCTCACTATATTGTCAGCTGCTCATCTCGGCACAGGTTCTTCCTAGTGAGATGAAGGGCTCCATTTTCTATGACATGTATCAAGGTGAAGATAAAGAAATAAAATTAAAATTAAAATAGTTCGACATTTTCATCTCGAAAACTTTAATTAAGGATAAATTAATATTAAACGATTATTTTTACTGTAATATTCCTCAGATTTCTAAAAAAATGTATAAAAACCGTATTGTTTTTATTTTATTAAGTAATTACATAAAAATGTTTCTTTGGTTAATTACATGCATTTTTATTTTTGAAATGTTTTTTAAAATAGTTAATTTCCATATTTTTTCAAAAAGCATCAAAAGTAATAAGGTAAAACGTTAGCTATGGATTTTTATTTTATTTTAATTTTTAATGCTACAATAGCCCATGCGGTTCAATTGCTTTGGCGCAACATATCGCCAAAATGCCCAGGCATAAGAAAATCACACAGCGAATAGAGCCCGGGACACTCGGTATAAGAAGGCAGTGTCGTGCCTATTGGACTATACCTACACCATAAGTGTACATATATCGGCTCGGATAAATTAACGATCCTCCCAGGACGCCTAGCATCGATAAATGTCAGGAGTAAGAATCTTAATATAGATCATAATTGACGGTTTGCGTAAAACATAATTTTTGGTTTGACTTGATTTTAGTGATATAGTTTAAAACATAACTCTATATTTTATTTACTTAAATTATGAAAAAATTGGCAATCAAACTTCAAGAACAATCAATTGCAATGAAGAACATATTGACAGTTTAGTGTATTTTCTAAATCACATAGAACACGATTGTATAGACATATTTATTAAGGAGTTCAGGTTGTTATTACGGTCGTTAGATATTTTTAACTGTAAATAGTTACGGATATTTTATACAAACCGTATGTTTCGTTGAATATGAATTCAACGAAACGTCGAGAACAGTTTGTCGGAAATGAAAAAAAAATATCCTTAACCATTTACAGTTAAAAAAGGTATATTTATATTGTTAAAATTATAGGTAAGGTACTCGTAAAAAAACAAACATTTATGTAACAAATCTATTTTTAATGAATGGAAATTATTCACATGTTTTTTATCCGCTTTACAATGTAAAAATGACGAAGATGCAAAATCAATAATTTATTGACATATTTCATGATTTAGTAGCTTTATTTTTAAATAGTAATTTACGTGTTTTCAAAAAAAATAATTTAATAGTGGTTGAGGACTCAAAGTACGTGTGTAAATAAAATGTATTGTTGAAAATCATCTCTTTGTATGAATAAAAAAAAAATTTAAATCATCAAGAAAAAAATTAAATTGGCAACAACTATCAATATTCAACATTTTAAAATTATTTTATAATAATTATTTTAGAATAACGACATCATAATCCAAGCTTTATACTCGTAAGAAAACATATTCTGCGTATATAGAATTATTCAGAATCTATTGATTTTCTCCAAGACACTGAAAACGAATTTTTTGGCCGCTAATATATTTTCATAATTATAGTAAAAAATATTCAGTTAATTACTTTTATATAAGAACAAAGATTTTTTCTAAGTTTTCGTCCTAATAAAAATGTAGTCTAGCGTATACTTTCTAATATAAATTAATAGTAAAAACACACATTTTCAAAAAAAAAACGTAAATTGCATTTGCAGTGGGTGTCCAGCCCTAAAAATAAAAGATAGATAAATATTTTTTTATTTTGACTCGTTAAAAAACTGTTTTGTCCATACACAACTTATTTGTGAATTTTCGAAGCTTAACTGAATTGAATTAAATTTTTATGAAAGTTCAATAACTGATTTCATTGAAATCCGAAGCTCGCAGTCGTTGTGTTCCTCGTGAGGCGGCGGGGGTAGTTTGGCACACAGCCGGCGGCGGCGGCGGCGGCGGCGGCGGCGGCGCCTCTGCGCCCCATCATCTGCCCCCGAATAATGAGGCCGGGTGCAGGCGCGCAATCAGCAAAGTGCAAGCATACCTGACGAAAGATTTCAGTGTCCGTCCTCCTTTCGCACAGACACTAAGGGGTGGTCCATTATCCATCCACAATTTTTTTATATCAAATATTCAGTTTTATTAATCCGCACAACTAAATCAAAATTACGGATTGTGGCGATCGACTGATATACGGAAGTGGAGCCTGAAGCGGGCGGAAGAACTTAATTTCAAACGTAACAAAGACAATAACCGTGGCTGAAAATATGGCCAGAGGGGTCAGAAAACTACACACAGAACAATCATGGCTGGTTTAAAATCTTTAAAGTTTACGCTCATCGCAAATCAAACCCACGAGCAGGTAGCGGAACAGTTTCTCACTAGACCTTGACTTAGGTTGCCGAAGGCGGTAGAAATGAGATCGCTTTAATGTATGTACGGCAGATCCATTTATAATGGAGTAGAGAATTAAGATGTTATGAAATAATTTAAGGTTGATCTTAGCAAAGTGGACAGATTGAAAAAAGGAACGCTCAGATGGTTTGCGCGTGTTGAGCTAATGAATGAGGAAAGGATGGTAAGAAATATATATGACGCAAGTGTTGACGGCACCAAAAAGAGAGGCCGATCGCGGAAGACGTGGCTTGACCAGATTAACAAGATACTGGAGGATGGTCCTGTCAGGAGCCTCAACAATCCTCGAGCTCGTACGAGAAGATGTATCAATGTGAATGATGCGAGAATTGTGTCAGAACAGAAGAGTGTGGCACTCTATTAAAGCAAAGTATTATTTAGAACATGATGACATTATTTACATTTCCTCCGTTTAATTTAATCTTTTCAAGATTTTGTTTGAGACTTAAACCCCTTTTCATTTTCATTTGTTATACGTATCTTTCCAACAAACATATGTAATAATATCTTATTGAAATGATCCGCTTAGATACCGTGTTTCAAATTTTGTCGTAAAAAAACATTTAAAATTCTCCAAGGGCGAAAAAACCTTTTTGCTCTCAACGTTTTTTCGCAATTGAATGCTTTTATTGTCTTGGGTATTGCGACAGTTAGTGAAGGATCGCATTATATTAATGAGATATGAACATGTATACAGATTGATTTTTTTTATTAACATTAAAAAATGTAATAGATTACATTGTGTGTACATATTGTGATATGACTTTTGTATAACAACATATTTTTTTAATTATTTATAAGTGTTGACGTCTCATGAATTTCCTAAATTATTTGAGAATGAATGAGATAAGATTTAAGAACGGATGTGGAATAGCAGATATACTCTGGGTATTAAAATACATTAATAGTAATTATATTTCAATAAACTACTTAGTGCATAAGGAGAGCATCATAACTGAATAACCTGGGCCAATGTCGGCAGTCTACTGTAGAGCTTTTCCGGGTCTCAGTCATATAATGATTGCTGCAGTAAAATGATGACAGCCAACATGGTAAATTGACGATAGCCATTGTTTTCCGTATGGACGTTAAACATATAATGAACGTATAAGACATTGACAGAACATAACAAAGAACATCCATTGAATATTTAAGACATGAAAAGAGGACGAAAGAGATTGAAACAGGGATCTTTAAGTACATGTGCATATGCGAGTCAAAAAGTATTATACACTTTTGCCATTACACCATCAAGGATATCATACTGCTTTCTGCGCATGCGTGCTTAGAGTTGGTATAGGTCTTTTCATATAAGCTTGCGATTGAGTTAGTCTGGGTACAGTGCGTAATACGTAGGTACATTGTTACGTTATGTTAAGTTTACGGATACCAGAGGGACGTATCCGAATAACTTAACACAACGAAACAATGCGCGTATTACGCATTGTATCCACCCAACTCAATTGCAAGCTTATATGAAAAGACCTATACGTTTGCGGTCCGTGAGCAAAATTTGATTCCAGTGGCATCATTTGTTTCTATTACAGTGTAAGCTATTACACTGTAAATATGTCCGTTCCACTAGCAGTTTGCACCAAGGAGAAACAACGGTGGTCGGTGGTTGGAGGGTGTAAAATGGGCTGAAATTCATCGCAAACACATTTACGCTCGTACATGAATATTTCCATATTGAGTAGTGGTATTAAACTTTTCTTCTTACTTTAAAAAACTGATGAATAGACACTTTAATGATAAATACCTAGAAAACACCCAAAAATTATTTTTTGGCGGGTTCAACATTGCCACAATTCTGCATTTTTAAAATTTATTTTAAGAACCTTCAGTTTTTTTAAATTTAAATTAGTAGTGACGATAGAATACCTATTACAAAGAATTTGAATTACAGTTAACCTCATTTATTATAAATTCAAGGGACCCAAAAAAAAACATTTCGAATTATGCAGAACCCCGTTAATTCGAAATTCAAGGTAAAAAAAATCACAATGCTTTTGCGAAATTCGCCAAAATTAATTTTGTGGGAGACCCCTATTTTTGCGTATTTCAAGAAATCATTTCGAAAACAAAATATTTATCATCCTAATATAAAGATCATGACATTTCTGATACACTTGCGAAAATCGAAATATTTTTTTAAATTTTGTCAAACGAAAAATCCAATTAAGCGAATTTAAATGTATTGACATACGGCGCGAGGAGCTGAAAATTATTTCGAATTATTCGGGTTTTCGAATTATTTGGTTAATATGCTACGAAATTAACATTTTGGGACTTTTGTGTTTTAAGAATTTCTATTTATGGTGAATTTTGAATTAAGGGATTTTTCATTATTTTATTATGCATCGTAAAAAATTATCTTTATATATATGCGCAATATTAAGTTATAATTTAAATATATATTATTACTACATTTTTATCTCCTACTCCTGAAAAAAAATGTATGGTTATGTATTCGTAGTTTCACTATAAAATCTAAGATGTTTTCCTTCACATATAATACATTTTTAATTCGATAAAAAGAGATAAAATGCTGAATATTTTTGTTTTGTTAAATAAAATGAATAAAATGTAGAAAAACTAACTAAATGCGAACAATTTTGGAATTAAATCGAAAAAATACAATTGTACATCGGGTTTCTAGTGACACACGATGTTTTTTATCCCTACGATTCCACCTTTGTCTCCCAAAGTATGAAAAATCGACGCCGGCCGTCTGTGAAAATAATACATGTCTAGGTAGGTGAGTATTCGCCGCCGGAAAGAGAGCCAGCAAAGGCTTCGCATCATCTTTATTAATAGGTTTTAGGGAAAATATTTTTAAAACCCAGCTTCGTTTTAAGTAGGAGGTGTCTGGTATAGATAGATATCATGGAAAATTTTATATTAAAATAAATCGTAAGCCAAATTGTCCAATGGTTGAATAGAATACTTAATTTTATATACATTCATAGCGTAATCCCTTATGATCATGACGTATGTGCGTACGGTCATGTATCCTTGATTCAGTGTTGCAGGCAGATAAATCTTTCATGGAGGGTGTTACGGCCAAAATCATATTCGTAAAATATCATAATAACAAAAACTATTTATAAGCATGCCTAACAGCCGAATATGATGCCTTACCTTCTATCTATAGATAGAATTTAATGATTCCATGTATAATGTTATAAAATTTAAGGAAAATCAGCACATTTAAAATGTTCCATTTTTTAAATTTCGGATGGTTTAGAAGTGATAGAATGAAGGTAGGTACCTACTTTTACTATTTTTGAATTGTTTGAGATTTGAAAAATGGAACATTTCAAACAAGAGAAAGCTTGTGTTGAGATCTGTGAAAAAGAAAAAAGAGTGTTCTATTGTTTTTGAAAGCGTCTTGTTGTATCTGTGCTGTTTTTCTAAAATATGAACATAATTTTTAGTTTGAAAGTAAATTATAATCACATACGATCACCCAGTTTCCGAGTTTTTGATTTCTAGGAGATTATCCGTGCCGCAGAGTTTCGATACAGACGGTCGTTTTAAACCTCTATGATACGATAGCCGACAGACGCTTTTATTTTATTTCGTACCAAGTGCAATGATTAGTGTAACGAATTCTTTAATAGTGTGCACTCTTGTTAACTAATTAGTAAGTATTTTTTATAAATTAATATTTTTAGTAATTTAGTAAAGCTTTCACAGTTTACTGTTCTTTTAAAAATAAGACAAGTATGTTCCTTTATTTTACTACATTAAAAATTTAATTAAAAAATGATGAATAAATAGACATAATATAAGAATAAATTTCCTAGAGAGGCGAGGCGTCTCAAATTGCTTAAAGGGGCATAAGCAATTTAAGACTACATATTATGTGCTACTTGTAGTTCAAATAAATAATATTGTGTAATGGATACGTTAGGTGTACAAAATGTGCGTTATAATATCTTATTTTATGAATTTTGTAGCCAATTCTAAACCTCTGTGCATTAGATCATTGATTTCTGCTTTACCTTTTTACTGCTTTTTCAGTAGCTTTCGAGACATAATCTTAAAAATATATGTTGTGTATGTATGCTAGTTGTCCTCATAGTACAAAGTGAGTTATTTCACATTGAACTATTTTGTGTAAAAGTTTATGGGTAAAAACACAGCTGAGTTTTTATTATTCATTTATTTAACGCCGTTTAGGGCTTTTACCTTTTACATACAATGAAGACAAGATATTACGATATAAAGCACTAACACAAGCTATAGTAGGTGTTGGTTTATTAAAACGGCTATAGTCAAGAATACAACCGAACTTGAATTTTGATTAAAGAAAAATTGTTCCTGGTGTAATAAAGGGTCCTGATTGCATAAATGAAGTCAAATTTCCCGCTTGCTGGTTTAAAAGCAGTTATTTCAAGTTTAAAAATGATAAATTTTGACACTTCACGCCTACATGCGTATAAAAAATATATGTTTTTGCTGTTTTATTCATAGAAATTGACAAATCACGTTTATCATAAGTGGGCCCATTCATTATCCAACATGTCAACTATACGATCCTGCATTACGCCGGCGCGCGGCGCGCTGCAATATGATGTATGCCCCACATTACCTAAGGAAATA
This sequence comes from Agrypnia vestita, assembly GCA_016648135.1. NCBI lineage: Eukaryota > Metazoa > Arthropoda > Insecta > Trichoptera > Phryganeidae > Agrypnia > Agrypnia vestita. The sequence continues at coordinate 64,904 of JADDOH010001496.1, forward strand.
TCATTGTGAATCTGAATCCGTTTTTAACAAAAAAATTTGCCTTTAACCTATCGGATACGTCATCTAGACTTATTTCCGCTTTTGACACAAAATTGGCCTTTTCCCACTAAATACGTCATCTAGATTTATTTCCGTTTTTAACACAAAATTGTCCTTTTCCCTACAGGATACGTCGCCTACACTTATTTCCATTTTTAATAAAAATTTGGCCTTTTCCCCACCTGATACAACATCTAGACTTAACATTAATTTTCTATGATTTCTTGTTTTATTATATGGGCATCTATGGCGTGAAGTGTCAAAATGTATCATTTTTAAACTTGAAATAACTTATTTTAAACCAGCAAGCGGGAAAATTTGACTTCATTTATGTAATCAGGATCCTTTATTACACCAGAAACAATTTTTCTTTCATCAAAATTCAAGTTCGGTTGTATTCTTGACTTTTTCCTTTAAAACACATGTCCTATTTTCATATCAAAAGTGGTTTAGCTTATTTTGAAAACAGTAAGAATATTGATGCGACACGTATTCCGTGTCCGCATGTCTATTTAAGAAAAAAATTATATGTATTAGTTTTAATAATTATCTTATAATCAATTGTTTCAAAGGCTGAATGTGGGCCAATCGGCGTCGTGTTGGGCGAAATCCTTACATTTGTGAAAATACGTGGCATATTTACGTACGTGCTCACTATAGCGCCCGTTTAACGGCCTCTATAATGCGCCGTCGCCTTATTGTTTGGCCCGTCACAATAAAAAGTTCGTATACTCGTATAATATGTACTTACGTTCAAGAATCCACAAAAGCAGCTTTGACGAAAGGCAAGATAATGAAGTCCGATATTTTTATTTTCATAAATTTTCTCACAGCACCGTTTGGTGTTTCTCAAATTAAACAAAACAATGGTAAGATGCGATATTGAAAAAACTCCCCGTCAGATTCAATGATTTAAAACTGCACATCAAAATTCATCATTTTTTTATTTTTGCACAAGCACCTTTTGTGTCTTTATGTTTTTTGAGGTTTGGCATAATATTTTGAATTCATTATTTTGACTGGCAAAACTTATTAAATACTTTTCGTATAAATACAAGTCGTTGGATGTAAAATATTTAGATTAATAATGCCCCCATATGGCGAAAAGCATCTCATAAAATAAAAAATGTAGTATTTGAAAAACAAGTGTTTTTATTTACATATCTATGATTGATTGACTCTATCATTGAGAAGGCCATTTCTTTTTTACCAGCCTTTACCACAGAATTTTTTATTTCATTTCTAATTTTCCATTTGTTATATGATTGTTGTCTTCCACAGGTTGGCACGTTATTGTAGTGTTTCCGCAATGTTTCGCGAAGGCCGTGTCCATGGATTCATTCCGCTGCTAACAAATAATGTTCCTGGTCTTTTGTTTCATTCTTATGGTATGTATTTTTTATTAGTTTTTTTTCTATTTTCTCTTTCTTTATTCTATATTATTTTCTCTCATTATTATTTTCATATACTTTTTGAATAGTAAAATATTGACCATTTATACGAAATAAAAAATAAATGTATTTATTTTGATTTAAATAATATTATCTTAGTAATATTAAATTTTTTGAACGAAAAACGTCGTCTGCAAAGTTTGGCATAACAAAAGATAGGACTGGGTGCATAGTTATACATAAAACTCCTTCACATACACTTTTTTTTTACCTCTTCGCAAGTGAACCACCTTTCATTTGCGAGCCTGAGAGTCACAGACTAATGGCAGTCACAAAACTTCTAAAACCTTTAGATATTTCGTCAGTTTTCGCAGCAGACTACAAGTGCTCACGAATCCTTCATCCAGAGGTGCTTTCTCAATTCAAAGCGCGGCATTTTAAAGACTGGAATCTCCGAGCGGATAGGTAACGAAACCCAAAACACGGCACCATGTTCAAAAGTAAGAATCATTCCTCTCGTAAATTGGCAACGACACTTTAAAATATAACCTTTTGTGTCGTGTTCTAGAACTTGAATGTTATTTTATATTTAACTGTCCGGGCCTTTAACGACAACGCGACTTAAGGTACAAGGCGTTGACGAATTTTCATTTTTTTCGTAATGTTTTTGGGAATAAAAAATGCTTTGAAAATATCTTTGAGCGTACGAAGCACGATTTTTGGTTATGTATGTATTTTTTGGTATGTATTCAACGTTTTTGTATTTAAATTATTCAAAACTGAGCTACCTATTGCAGTCATGATAGTAATTGCGAAAAGCTTTCCAAAACGTGACAATGACGTGTTTGTAAATTTATAAACTAGAATATTTAAGAAAATATATTTTCGTTAAATGACATATTAAAGTTTCGTTAAATCTTCAAAATAAATTAAAAAGTTTAAGTGCATTAAGTCATTTAAATCTGAAATGATTCCATATACACACAAGTATATCGAGAAACATACAGAGCTTCTTCTTATTGATCACGAATAGTATAATGATATATTGAGTAGATATGCTTAAAAATTATACGATAGATGAAATTTCTTATAATTCACTATTGTGGTAAATCACAACTTTTACAGCAATAGTGTTAAGATATTGAAATACAGTATTTCCAATTCGCATTTTCTGTATTTATGAGAAAAAAATTAAGTGCGGTATTTCCAATTCATTATGAACAATGAAGTAATTTCCATTTTTTAATAAAATAATTATAAAAATTTAAGTAAAAGGAAACTAAAATGTTTAAGAATCATTTAAATATCTCTGCAAATGAAAAAGTTATGGGACTTTTTGGAAATTTATTTCACGCGACGCCGACGGTCCAGCGTGACCTAGGTCAGGGGTCGGCAGTTTGTCAAATGAGGAGAGCCAAATTGTCATGGAAACAGGACAACAAAGGTACCAGGGAGCCGCATATATGTAATATACATATGTATACCTATATGGATAAAGATTTTTAAGAAAAAATTTTTAGATATTTTTTTGTAAAAATTTATTAAGAAAGGCATCCATGCATCGCTTTTGATAGCTTTACTTTATTACATCTGGCAAACAGCTACTTATTTTTTAATTGAATATATGATTCTAAATTTTCATCCGTGCTTCAAGTAAATTTTTTATTAGATTTATAGTTGAGAATTCTAGTTCGCATATATAAGTATGTAGAGCCAAACATATAGAAACACAAGATATATATTGCACAAAGAGGGTTATTACTTGTGCTGTATCACAAATATTACAAGACTCACCAGTTGCAATTGAATGTAGTTATGCAGAAAGCAGCCAGCCACAAAAAACTCAAGCTGAGATAAAAGCACTTTTGTCTAAAAATGGGGTAATCCTACACCAAACTTAGAAATTTCTTTACTTCAAAAAATTATAAATAATATATAAATGCCAATTTCTAATGACTGTAAAGTGTATTTAAGTGAAGATTTTTAGAGATATTGGTGTTTTTTCATTTGTCTGATCTTATTATGTCAAATATGCATTCTACAGAAAGCAGCCAGAGTAACTTATCTTTAATGAATATCTATTTATTTATATTTTTATGTGATTTTTATTATCAGTATTTTTATTTATTTTTATTTTATTTATTTAATGTTCATGGAAAACCAACAGCACAAAAAAAAGCGTAGAAAACATTGATACAATATAGATGGCCAATTACAGGTCTCCACATTTAGAAATATGTCAGTAATGATAAATATTTATGAATGACTAAGGCATATTAAAAATTATATAGAAAGAAAGAATATAAAATTTAAACAAAAGAAAAAGAAACTTAATTATTACGTGGAAAAAAATTCAGCACTCAAAATTTTTCTTAATCTTGTGTGGCTGCACTCGAACAGATCAATATCCAATAATCTTATCAGTTTATTGAATGCATCGCATACCCTCAAGAAATATGAATTACGACGATAGTTGGATGAGGTAAAATCAATGTGAAAGACTGGGTTGTGTCTACGAGATCTACAGGGAACATGGAATTTTAGTCTATTTAATAGTTCAGGACAGTCGACGTTGCCTGATACAATTTTTAGTAGGTACATCAAATCACCTATTTCGCGACGTTTGTATAATGGTAGGATGTGATATTTTTTGTATGAACTGACATAATCGTCAGAAACGCAATTGAATTTGAAGTTGAGATAGCGAATAATTTTTTTTTTAATTTGTTCCAAGCGATTTACATAGATCATATACTGAGGGTTCCATACTTGCGTTGCATACTCGAGTTTGTTTCTGACAAAAGTGCAGTAAAGTACTTTCAATGTCTTTACACACTTAAAATCTTTAGACATTCTCATAATAAAACCTAAAGCCCTATAAGCCTTACTAATAATAGAATCGATATGTTCATCGTATAATAATTTTCTATCATTGATCACCCTTAAATCTCTGATTGATGTAGCTGTTTCTAATTGTTCTCCTTTTAGTATATAGTTAAATGATATTATATTCTTTTTGCGTGTGAAAACTACACAAGAACATTTCGAGGGATTTAAGTCAAGTTTATTTAATTTACAATAATTATCTAACCGCAGCAAATCATCTTGTAGATTGAACGAATCGTAAATACTAGAAATTGGTTTAAAAATTTTCATATCGTCAGCAAAAATTAGGACATTAGAATGACGAAAGCAATCGTGAATATCAGAAATGAAGATTATAAAGAACAATGGCCCCAGCAGTGATCCCTGGGGTACTCCGCTGGGAACTACAACCCAACTCGACATGTAATTGCTTACTACCACAGCCTGAGTTCTATTATCGATGTAGGATGCAAACCATCTTAGCAAGTCACCACGTATTCTGGCCAAGAAAAGCTTATTAATCAACAGATGATGATCTATTCTATTAAACGCCTTACTTTAATCAGTATAGATCACATCTGTTTGAAGTCCTTTATCCATTTTATCAGTTCGAAAGTCATTAAAGAGGATTAGATTGGAGACGGTTGACTTCCCTTTGATGAATCCGTGTTGATCTGAATGAAAGGAGTGATGAAGAGCTGCATAGACTTGATCGTATATAACCTTCTCGAAAACTTTAGCAATTGTGCACAATTTAGAAACAGGTCTATAATTTGCGACGTCTGATTTCGAGCCTTTTTTATGAATCGGCGTAATAAATGCCGATTTCCAGATATCTGGCACAAATCCACCCTTAATAGAATTTTTAAATAAAATCGTTAGAGGTACAGCAATTATATCAGCACATTTAATTAAATATATTGGTGGTATTTGATCAGGTCCAGCAGATTTATTTATATCAAGATGCTTTAATTGATTTATTATGTTCGATTTACTGACTTCTATTGATGAAATGAAACAATCGGTGATTGGTTCGTAAATGGACAGAGAATTCGTATTTTGAGTACTTGAAGAGGGATTAGAAAACGAAAAATAAAAATAATTGGAAAAATAGTTACATATGTCGGATCCTGATGTGGCAGTATTGAGACCGTACGTCATATTACTTGGCAGGTTGAATGATTTAGATTTTCATTTAATAAATGACCAGAACGTTTTGGGGTTACGTACTACAGACTCCTCTATTTTAGAGATGTAATTCAAGTAACATTCGTTTTCCAATGACTTGGCTCTATCGCGTAAAATATTGAAAGATAATTCGTCAGATTTATTGCCATAAATTTTAAATTTACGAAAGTACTTGAATTTTTCTCTGATAATTTTTTTTGAGTACCGCAGTGTACCAAGGAGGGAAATAATCAAAATTTCCCGTGTTGGACGGTACGCATTTGTCGAAAATTGTATAAAGTACCTGGTAAAATGATCTCAATGCTTGCTCAACGGGCTTATCCGCTAGCAATAAATCCCAATCAATCTTGTTTAGTTCATTATTAATAACCTCAAAGTTAGCACAATGATAACAATATTTCGTTCGAGGTGCTGGTTTCAGTGAATGGAAGTCAATAAAATTAGCCGTTATTGTCAATGGTTTGTGGTGGGGATCCACAGATACTAATGGGTCAAGACATTCTGAAACTCCGACCAATTCGTTGCAAAGAACCAGGTCCAAAATCCGCCTATTGTCGTTATATACCCCATTGAATTGATGGAGATCAAACATATTGGTAAAATTGATAAATTCACACTCGTCATTTGTGTGGTAATTGGTAGGTGAGAAGTAACAGGAGGAGGTATCAAAATTCCATTGGATTTTGCTCAAATTAAAATCGCCTAAGATTAAAATGTGATCATTGTGATTGGATGTTAAGATATTGCTTACTTTTTCTACAAAATTTTTCTATTGTTTGGAAATGTATGAGAAAATGTAATGTTTAAACTATATAATAATACTAAATAACTGTTTTATAGCTGTTTTCTGGTGAATATATTTTAAGGAGTAGTCATATTAAAAGTATTTTAAGTAGCGTGGGCGCTTTCTGCAGATTTTAAAATATTGTTATCGCGATCAGTAAATATTTCGGAAGGCGATTACTGTGAATTTTTGTATAAAAGGAGCTTGGCTAGTTTTAGTAGAACACAGAATTAACCTAACTCCGTCCGATGACATTAATATCTCATTTTTACCAAAATTCTGGCCTGGTGCTTTTCTGCATAACTACGTTCAATTGATATTGCGGAAACCAGTTTCATGTCTTCGACTTGCTGCTTCTTTATTTTTAAAGCCATAAAAAAGCTCTTCAGATGCTTTCACAAAACATTCTTTAATGAAACACCATTTGTAAAACGGTTATCCCTTTTTAAAGATTTCCACAGAGATCGCAAAGCCAGCATGATTGGCTATATTTGTACCGTATCCAGTACTATGTGTCAAATACGAAACTCGATTTTTGATTTTGACCCTGAGTTTGACTGAAGACCCGCAAACTTCTACGCAAAGAGCCACATACAGCTCTCGGGCCTCTTATTCCGACCCCTGACCTAGGTAGACGACTGCATAAAGCCTGTGGATCTCCAGTCGAGACTTGGTTTATTATTTTTGATCTATATTTTAATTCCATTGAATTATATGTAGTATTATCAACATCATAGTACTTCTCCATTGTGATTTCAAAATTCATTATAACATACTTAATTCCACCGGTTAACAATTAACAATTATGGTAATAGATGGGATATCACTTTATGTACTTGAAATAAAAATATATAAATTTATTAAGTACTAGCTGTTCATACCCGGCGTCGCACGGGTTAAGGATTAAGTTTAAAATTAATTTATGAGGGTAAACGAAGGTTCGATTCGAACGGTATAGATTTGCATCGAAAATATATCAGGAAAGTGGAAGGGTTAAAAGAATACGTGGGAAAATCGCATATGTTATCCGCCAAGTCCTAAAGAATAAGTTTTCAAATTTTGAGTCCGATCGGTCAAACAGTACAGATTTGTATCGAAAATATGTCAGGGGGATGGGAATGGGTAAGAGGGGGGAATATTGTCTATATTACCCACCGAGTCCTAAAGCATACGTATGCAAAATTTGAATCGAAACGGACAAACGGTGTGGATTTGTATAGAGAATAGACTGACAGACATTGAGTTTTATAGGTATAGACTAGGATGTTAGTCACGCATAAAAATAAGCCTGTTTTATACAGCTGTATTTCAACCATTTATTGTAATATGTATTACAAATAAAATATTCAAAATTTAACTCACAGTGAAACTGTCATCTTGCTGTATTTATTCGAAGCATTTTTTATTTTTGAAGAAATCAGCAAATACGAACATAAAAGTTGTGTTTGAAATCGATAGATGTCTATGTTCGTGTTAAGAAAAAATATTTGTTTATAAAATCTGCCATCTAGCAAATTTCTGATAAACCTTTACAACGCTACGATAAAGTTCTTGTAGTCATAAAAATGTTAACTTTAATAGCCGGTAGATGTCATGCCGTACAAGATATTTAAAATGTCTTCTCACTGACATTATAATTCTTTTCATTTTTGTAGTTTGAAAATATGTATGTTATTTTAAATATGTAAAAAATATCTTTGTATTATATTTCGACCCTACTTTTTCCTTCTGCTGCATAAATCATGCAAAAAATTGCGATTTAGTGGTTAAAGATTTCGCAAAATAATTGTGCAATTTAGGAATTAAATAACTGTCGTATTATTCTTTATAATAATAATATTATGCCTAAAATAATAATATTTATTTTAAAACAATACTAAATTATTGACTTCAATCGGAATCAACCATTCAATATTTATATAAATATTGAATGAATATATATAAATTATAATATTTTGATGATTTATCTGGTGGAAAACTCGTTTTAATTGATTTCCCACGCCACAATTCTGCACTACAAATAATTATGATTAATGTAGGAATGTATATTTTAGGTTTAATCATTTCCTGGTAGAAAGAGAATGCAAATTTTTTACTGTGTTACGCACTCCAAGGGTAAGTAAGATACTGTGTGGCCGAAATATAACAATATCAGTTTGATTTTTTTTGGATTGATTAGATCTCCATTACGTAACTTGATAGTATGTATCTACATAAAAATTTACACTCCCTTGTTTAAATCAATGAAGTGATTGATCTGCATTATGTATACAACTTATTTAGCCTGACAATAAAGTGTCTCGACTTGCCACAGTCCATTGCATAGGTTGCAATAAAAACACAATATTTATAGTTTTGTCTATTCATACAGAATAAATGTACTTACAGAATTTTCTTTCATATTTTTCGATCGAAATACGATTGGCCAGTAGTTGACTAATGTTATGACATTCTTGAGGCATAAATGGATGAGAATATTTGAAATAAAATGTCAGGTTTTCATTGTAAAAGTTTTTGTATATTTCATTTTTCAAGGATATTTGTAATTACAACTTCACAAAATGAATGTTTTTCTTCGGATCACATATTATTCCACTCGGCTATCATCTCTATCACCCTCATATTTCACATATTAAACAATCTTGCTAAATATATGAATATGGCAGACTTTTACACTAAAATATTTATTCATCTCCTCCCTAGGACAAATGGCTCAATATGAGCTAAATTGTTTCTTTCTTCAAATACTAAAACCTATTAAATAAGATTACATAGTGACACGATTCGTTCTCCTATTTTTAAACAATTTTTCAGAAAAGTAACAATTTCTTCCGCTGGGTCGCCAGGAGGATTTGCGTACAGAATAACTAATATTTTTTGAAAGGTTTTAGACATTAGAAAAAACATTGGCTAGGTTGATAGCATCATTACTACATGATAATGGAACTAGTCATTTTTCCTTTTTACATATTTACATAACGTGCACCTATTTCTTCAATTAAAATTAATAATACATTTTTTGTGAATCTCTTACTTTTAGAACATTTCCACATTGATTCATGGATTGAAATTATGCTTACTGGAATTACAAATAAACTGTGAGAGAAATTTTAAAATAGGCTGCTGTATGAATAGGTACAAACTGAAATGTATTTGCAAATCCCGAATTACTATTGTTCAAATCTTTCTTGTGTATTTGTGTATTTTTTCTCGACCTGCATTACAATACAATAAGAGAAGGCCACTCGTGAATGTGTGAAAATAATACTCAATTATAATTAAAAATTACATCTATTGGCCCATCGTTGCTATGTGCGCGACCGCTTTTTCTAGTATTACAGACTTCCAATATCAAACTACACCTCGTACGATCTTAGAAATAAGCATAATACGCTAGACACTCTCGCAACATTCAGTCAAATTATTTTTCGTCACTCAATAAATAATAGTAATAATGACTTTTACCTCTAAAAAAATAGTTGTCAAATGAAAAACCACAAGTCTGGTTACTTAGTTTCCTTATCAACCCTCACTTGATAGTGAAAACACCTGACATTTACCTAATCGGTAGTTTTTAAATGTATTTTATGGCTTTTAACTGCAAATATAGGAATACAACAATCTGCACAGTAATACATTGATCACAATTCGCTAACAACGATTATGCACATGTTACAGATATATAGAATGTCTATGAGAGCAATAATTTATTAACATAAATACAATAGCTTTTCTGATCATTATCCATTCAATCCACCCTGTCACGCTCGTATTCTACTAAAAAGAAAGTATTAAAAAATCTTAACATCTAGGCACAAGACGACGCTTCAGTCGCGCATGATATGTCGGTGGCCATCACTCGGCGAAACATCTGAAGAGGAAAGATCTCGTTCAATATACGTAGATCTGCTTGAGTTGAGGTTTGAGTTCCGGCGGTATCGTGTAGACGTCTTGTTCCGGTTTCCTCTTCACCAGGCGGCGCCAGCGACCTCCGATGTTCTTGCGGAGGTTTCTGAAGCTCGCGCGCTCGTTGCCGATTGGTTGTAACATGGTGTCCTGGGAACAAAGCGAAAACCAGCATTAGAAATCGTGTCACGGGCGGCTGAGAATAATTATCAGCTCCTCGGGAGGGGGCCTGAATATAATGTTACGAACTCCACACAAAAGTGGATAATATGCGACCGGACATTTTTAATTTGAGGAAACAAAGTGACACATTAATTGTTGTCCGAACAAATATGATAATGAATGTTTTATTGGTGCACGCGTCAACTGAGGGGTTCAACGCCCTTCGTGCGTGTCCTATCCCCCTGAGCATACACATCACTACTAGTGCGATTGTGTAGTTGGAATGGAAACTGCCACAATGAAGCAGAAAAACTGCTAAAATAATACCATTCGCTACGTTATTTCGCCATAGAAACAATTTGGAACAGGCCACCTACTTTCCATCCGTCAAAGTACGCTTGAGAAATCAGTGGCGAACGTGAACGAAGAGATTAAACAGTCCTCAAATCGTGACATTTAACGAAAACAATATAAAAGTTACTTTTCCTGACTCAAAAGATTTAAGCAATTGTATACTGACAAAGCGGAATATTCTAAAATAAACCAAGGTATGTGTTTAAAACATCAAAGCCATTTAAAAAAAAACCTTGAGTATAAAATGGAAAGTCTGCATTTCATAAATAAATGCCTATTATAATGCAAATGAAGTTATAAATAAACCACTTAAAATGGTGTTATTGAATAATTTGAAAGTACTTTTATCATTCCTGACGTTTAGATATGTCATACCCAAATGACTGCTTGGCGCGATGTACAAGTACAAAAAATATCAAAAGTTTGAAGCTCGAATGCTCGGGAGGAGGAAAATTTAATTTAAACGACCAAACCGCGAAATAATCCCGCGGAAAATAATAATATCGGGTGTTGTAATGGCCGTGGAATAACGCGATAAGGACTACGCGATAAGAGTTTAGTCGAGGACGCCATAAAACACGAGTTGGCGAAACGTGGGACAGCTCCGAACTACAAAAACTACAATATAATTCGGAAATAATGACCCCTTTTATAAATCTTAATCGTTAGACGTATTCGAATATTTTCGGAGTCTTCTCGCTTATTGTTACATAAATAATGAAATCGCGTAAAGGTCGGTTACGAAGACACGCGTAGCATAATGGCGAATATAGCGAAGACGTTAACTAATCAGTCGCATCGCGAGAAGTAGCGATAGAGTTGTCATCGCTGGTGATGTAACGCGATAGCGGTAGGCGAAGATTATAAGGCTGAGAGAGCGTCAAGGACGAGAGTATTTACCTGATCGTTGCTGTACACGTAGGGCGGCGGCAAGGGCGGCGGGAACTGCCACAGGGGCTGCTGCCGGAAGGCCACGGGCTCGGGGGCGGCAGTGGGCGCGCAGGCCGGGGCCTGCAGCACCACGTCCGCGGGGTGCACGCTGTTGGAGTGCTCCTCCCTCTTGCGCAGCTTGCTGCGGACAATGCGAATAGCCATCATAGTACCGTTGGTTCCGACCATCTTATATCCTATTCTCGCGGAGAGCCACAAAACGCTTCGAGTCTCGGCTGTCTCGGTCTGTTCCTCGGCGCGAGGAATCCTCTCCGTCCTTCGATCTTTAACTTAACTAGCACCTCTGTCCGTATCACTTATCGGTCCCGATCGACGGGTAGGAACGGGTGGGTTTGTTACACTTAATGTTCGATTTATGCCTTATTAAATAAATATGTTTAAATGTAGTATCACAATTTATTTTGTATACAATATTGGAATATTGCACTTATCACTCGTTCGGGTAAACGTTCCGAATCGCGACAGACGACTCAAACTTCGGCTACACTCCGTAAAACTGACTAGAATAATATTAGCGAAGGGTGGCAGGTGCCTAGCAAAGCCGGTGCTCGTGCCAAACAACCTCGACTGCGTACTCCATAAGTCTGGTTGGTGGCGCCTGCTCGCGCGCCGTTTTATAGCCTCGCGGGCGGCGACGTCAGGAGGGGGGCGGGGGGGGCGGGGTTTCCAGCGCGTCGCGTCCCGCCCCCTCCCGCTCGCGGCGCGCTCTTAACGGTCTAATGACAGCCGCCGTACGTAGAATTGTGGAAACGTCATCGTGTCGCGGCTCAAATGTTTTATTTTGCTTTATGTAACCGCGGTTCCCGCGAATCTCTCCGTAACGGTTTTTACCCGGACCGCGTCCGATTGACCGGCAATCGGATAACGGAAGCTACTTTCGGTTTGCCACTTTCCGAGAGGACGTCCCGCCCGTTACTGTCGGGTACCCGACAGGTACCTACTTCTTAATTGAGGCCCGCGTTCGCGTCGCGACGGATGTCACGCGCGCTTACGAACTATTTCCTTGTGTCATCGATTAAATATGGCGAGATTTTCGTTGTTTAGCGTGGAATACCTCAGTCAAGGTGGGTGAGACAGGTTTCGCGCGAGGAAGGTAATACTATTGCCCTCCGTCGCGCGGGAGTCGTGCGCCTTGGTACGGTACAGATATTCGCCTCGAGTAGAACGAAGAATTCGCGGAGTCGTCGAATAAAGAAATAAATCTTACTCTTAATATTGTTAAATTCGTCGCGACAAAAGTTGGAACAGAACGACCCGCCCGGACACGGACAGAGGGCGCTAAACCGCTGCACCAGTGCAGCGCGCTTCTTTATGCCTTCAGCGACCTTGCCGCTTTACGCGAAAGATTACAATTACGCGTGTCAATGGAGCCACCGTCAATTATTTACATTTAATTTAATTTTAGATTTCGTACTCTTTGTAGGACAAGATACGAAGACGTAAGGGTACGACCGTGTTTTAAAAATTTCATAAACATACCTACATAAATCTTTAAAAGCTTTCAAAAATAGTTATTATATCATTTGGTGAAAAATTGTTTAGTTATTAGAAAATCGGATGCACCCCGCCGTACTTCAATTTTATAACGAAATTTTGAGCCAGGTATGTATTCTATTTTGAGAATAAGTCAGTAACAAAAGAGGTGGGTTTAAAATAAGCGAAAGAGATGACAGGACTGAGAGGGAGACGAATGCTGGCAAGAGACAACATTAGCTGAGAAAATAACCGAAGGACAGACTCCGATCTCTGCCCGTAACTTTTTCTGCCGGTGCATATTACAAAATATAGTACCGCCCTTGGTAGCGGCCAAATCATGTTACGTCAATGTGTTTCTCGAAAATGAACATTTATGGATGTAATACAAGTATTCAAGAACGGCTACACTACAGAAACGTGGTCTTGCGATGTAATATGTCATGCAGTTCTATACATTTCCATTCTGATCAAATCTCTCTTAATCCTTCTCAGTGTCTAGTAAGTGTCTCATAAGCTTTCAATATTACATCAATCGAACATTGTTGTGAAATAGGTAACGTAAAAAGTTAACACAGTGATTGTAATGATTAAAATCAGGGTAAAGCTATTATATAAAACATATTATATTTTAACAGACTAAGAAATTAAAAGAAACATTGGAAGTAATTCTATAGAAATGAATTAAAATCAATATAACCGATCACGTTTACTGGTCTATCTACTTTCTTTCAATATTATTTATCTTTCATACTCATTAATCTTATTTCGTGTCTACATTCTGAATGTGCAAAATGTTCAAAGAATTGCGTACCACAAAACGAAGTTCATTACTACTTGTTCTCTTGTTACCAATTTTGAAAAATTTGTGCAAGTCAATCGGGTTCAACAATACCACATTGATTCGTGAAATTCCAATATGAGAAGAACAAACTGATTATTTATTCAGTTATAAAATGATTATTATTAATCAGTGAATAAAATGTTTTCTTCAGCCGAATATAATCTTCGGTATAGTTACCTATAGCAGTATCATATTAGGTTTGGTTGTCCCACCAAAACAAAAAATTATATTTTATTTTCGATAAAATGTGTTTTCATTAAAATTTCATAATATTATCTCTGTATTGAGTTACGAATGACTTCACAGTTATATCTCATCTTTATCACTTTCTAAACTTGTCACATATTCACGGGTAGTCCCAACCACGCATCATCTATAACGTACGCAAATAGCTTAACACGCAATAAAGAATAAGTAACGTTTTAAGCATTGTAGATGCTGTGCATGTGCGTACACATATAATACTTTGTGGTCTGGTACTGGCAACTAGACAAGTTCACCAAATAATTTATATTGAGGCTTCTGACTATTCTTATTGTTATTGTGTACAATGTAGATTAAACTGAGGATCTAGCTAAGGCCTCAGACGCACCGAGGAATGGAAGGGAAGTTAGGGGGTGGATGGTGTTCGTGCATTCAGACAGATATACCTTCGGTGCAGCGAGGGGGGTACATCTGGTACGGGTGGAAGGGGGGCAGGGAGAGAGGGCTTAGGACCTGCGGTTAGGGGCTCGTCGGGGGCATTGCCCTCGGGCCCTGCGCCATTCTCAGGACGCTGCAGCCGTGTTCCCAGAACAGGGATCGGAATCTGACACCGAGTGTCCCGGCTGGCGCGGGGATTCTCCAACAGATCACTTCTTGAAGATTGTCGATGGTATAATAGTTTATGAAATGTAAAATTATTGTATTTGTCAACCAATCGATATTAATTATTTAGCGATTTTAATTTTCCTTTTCATAAATCGATTTAATAAATCTGTTTACTGCCCCTATTGATGTTAACACCACCGCGGCTTGTGACCCAGGCAGGGATGATAGAACGTCACACACTTTTGTCCCTCTCACACATCTTGTAATGCTCACTCGTAGAATGTTGGAGCTTCTAACAGGCTGATCCTCCAAAGTCTAGTTTATCTATTCGTGCCAGGTCCCTTGTCGACATTCTATATTTTGATGCCTACAATGCTGGTTTTATTCAAATTTATAAATTATTATTAATTAATTTGTTACTCGTTTTATTTATTTATTTATGTTACGCTTCCACGGGCCAAGGAAGAATTACAGAAGCGAAACACGTAAAAAAACACCCAGGCTCGAGTAAACGATATTGCAATACTAACAAGATAGAGTAATAGATTAATTGTTACCACGGGGAATCGAACCCAGAACCCTCGGTGTGAGAAGCGTTTTATTTGCTCGTACCATCCTCACTTCACTCAAACATACAATTCTACGTTCTCTCATGATGATAGATTATTATAGATATTCTTGCCATCTCCTATCCGAGGTCGGCGTTAATTTTGGCGATTACGATTTTACAATTAATAGTTACAATTGTACCAGTACGCAGCCATGAGATGCGGCGTCTTCCTACGCTTCTTTTAGCACTTATTCAGCTTTTAAGATCGCTTCATGGAACGTCAGAAGTAAATTATAGATATTAAATAATATTAAGTTTGTTAGCTCTACCCGAGTTTAATAATTTTTACACTCACTTCCATGTCTTTAAGAAAATAACAATCGATTAAAAATAATATTAAATATAATAATATGTACGAGTGCATCCATTTTTGTAATATATTTTTAAATTATTTCTCCATTTCTGCACCAAGTTATATAAAAGTTTTAGAGACCATTCTCTACATTTAGGTAGAAGCTATCGTAAATCACACATCAAAGGTAAGAAAACCTTTCTACCCTCGGAGGAGACTACCCTACTCTGATGTCCTGTGTGTTGCAAAGGTAAACTGAACAAAAAATGGTTACCGTGTGAGCCGAGCCGTTCACCGCGAGGCTCTCCGAGGAAGGCTCCTTATTTACTAAAAAAAATTTTTTGACAAAAAACGTTTCTTCGTGCAACACAACATTCCAATTATAATAATTTGGTTGTCTGTCCGTCCGTCCGTCCAAACTTCGTGCAACATCCGTAAATTCTTTGTGGTTATTTTTTTTTCTTTGTAGTTACTTTTTTCTCTTATTTTTATAATATAAATAAATAAATAAATACATATTCCTTAGGAACCGACATGTAAAAGTACCGTCATTTTTGACGGGTTACAGGTAGTAATATAATAATACGCATTACGGTCAAGCCTATTAATCTGCAAGTCTGGAAAATTTTCGAAAATAATCATTTTTCTCCTGACGTGATATGAAACAAAACCAAACACGTATGTGTATTGTATCAACAGCTGCCTGTCGACGGCAGTAAGGCTCAAAAAGCATTAACAGAAATTATTCCATGAATTATGCGATCCGGTGGACCGAAATTATAATGACATTGACCACAATAATTGATACCGCGGGTCAGTCTGGACGCAGAGTATTTTCTGTGTTATTTATTATGACGAAGACGATTGGTTTTACCGATGCATTTGTATCTTAATTGTAAATAATCTCTCGAGACATTTAAACAAGTTTACAAAATATAATTCGGCAACGTCGCCGGAGCGCGCCGGACTGCGTTGCCATTTGGAAGATTAGCGCAGAGAAGGCGATGGAAATTATAAAAAATGGATTAAAAATAATTCTGTCCTTGCATTAAATTTAATTATTGTCATTTATTCTACAAAACAAAATTTCCCATTTCATATACTTTATAAGCTCTATTGGTATTGTTTTAATCTGGTATTCGGACAGAAATACATTTATATTTATAATTAAGCATTCAATCAATGATAAATAACAATAACATTATGTAAATTGGAAAAACCATACGACTAAATATAATATTATATATTTTGCATTAAACTTTGAATATGTAAGTTCTTAAAGATTAGATTTTTGTCATTTTTATCCATGTATGATTGATTAATTCTATTTGTGTGTTTTAATCAATATCAAGCACAGCTAAATTGTATAATCTTAAGTGAAGTAATTTCATAATAAAATAATTAATAAAGTTTAATCATATCTACGTATTGTCAGTATTATAATACGTAGGTATGATTTAACACTAATAAAAAAATATGATATTAAAATACAATATCTAAATAATTATAAGCCACACTTGTGGGCGTATCTTAATTAGTTGATGCATTTGACAAAGTTCGAAATCCCGATCAACTAGATCACTAGGCGAATGCCATACCACGAGACGTACAAACACACGAATATCATAATTGCTCCAGTCCAACGCCTCTAAGACCACATCGCAAGTAGTATGTAGTTATAGGTACTATTAATAACGCTACATTAAATTGAATTAGTTCCTTAATTGAGCAGCATATTGCAATGTTAATTAAATGAAGGTTAACGAAGATAAATAGAACGTAATTCTCCGAATCATGTGTAGATATGATTTATTTACTTTGATGATATTAATTTGTTTGATCGGGAATCTTCAAGAAAATAACATTCGATTCGGAAATCACAAATTCCACTTATATTTATTTTATAAATAAATAATCACACTTATATTTGTTTATATATTATATATTTTACTTTTATTCAGTAAAATTATCGGACCTTTGAAAATAATTACTAAATCTTCGAATTATTAGGTAATCTTCGAACCGAATAGACGCCAGAGCATCTGAATATTGCACTGCCGTAAGGCTTTGATGAATAAAAATTAAAAAATTCCTTTTATAGGTATCTGTATGTTTTCTTTTATTATATTTTTAGTGAAAATTTTGACAAAACATTTTAATTTATTTTATCCATACCTTTAAAATTACTTATACACATTAAAATATGTCTGTCTGCCTAGAATAAAACATTTTCTCATAAGGAAATATTCTCAAAATGATATATACCTACCTAATAAAAATATTTTTTTTTATACATAGCATTATTGGTAATTATTTTCGAATATAAGCGACTTATTGTTTTTTTATACTGGATGCAATATATTGAAACCACTACTTTGCCGTATTTTCTTGCATTATCATATTGCATTATTATACAATTAATTGGTATCTTTATAAAACTGAAAAAACATTATATAATATTTACGCGTTAATTAATGATGACACTTATGTCATTATTTAAATAAAAACAATTTGTAATTTAGAGAATAACAAGCTCTGCTAACAAGCATGCACACCACTTTTGACACGTTATAAATCTCCTTTGATGAGTAATTCAATCGCACAAAATATTTGAAAATGCTTAAATATTTATTTTTAATCGTATCCAGCTTTTGAACGCCGAGAAATCTAGAGTAGCCGCGTACCTATTTCACTGGACAACTGCGCCTTGCAAATTAAAGAACACTCTGCTTTAAGGTTGGAGCCGCCATTGGTCCAGTAATTGACCGCCGCGAACCAAAAGAATTCTAAAGAAGGATTGACGCAATTCTCCTAGCCGGTTACAATAATTTAAAATGATAATAAATTGAGGATATCAACAGTAACCGCCTATAAAAAGCCGCACTGCTGGATGACTCATAGAGACCAGACCAGTGAAAAATAAATTTATTAACCAAGAATTAAGACCATCTTTGAGCTACAATATGACATCCCATGGTATGGTATATTATATATGACAAAATGGTATATTAGAATCATTACCGAGTGATGTACCCCTAAACTTCATCATGTATTTGCATTCATTTAAAGTTATTATTTAAGTTATTTATTAAATATAATAATTCTTATTGTCGCAGCCTCAAAATGACCACCAAACATGCAATTTTACAAATGCTCATGCAGGATATTAATATCATAGTGTATTACGTCGATTATAGCAGCTTATCCGACATTATCTTGCATTGTATTTAAAAAAAACAATCGTGTCCTCTTGTTTGAATCTTTATTGAAGCAGATATACCAAGGGTCTGTTGCCAAGGCATCTTGTCTGCCATTTATTTCAACACGCATGCAGAAGTGTATGCCACGGTCGCTTAATTAATGCGAATCAATATTCCTAACCTCGTTAATCTAACCGCTTTTATTACCAAGAGCGGCAAGAGTCCGAAGATATTGCGTGGGTCAACAAAATTCCGGGTGATAACCGAATTAAAATGTATCGCCATGCAGTTATTTTTTCGAATAATGTAAGATTTATTGTGTCTACATGTTGGCGAGGGGATATGTGCTAAATAATAAGTACATTTGTTAATAACATATTGTGATACATGTTATACGCTATACGCGTGTGTTGCACTTTAGTATCCTTGGTCAGCAACAAGAAATAAATAAAAAAATCATTCGTAAGCGGCAAACACAATCAACATTTAAATAAGATCAGATCTCAAATTTCGCCTAATCAAATCTATACAGTTATTTGCACAACGCTGATAAATGTCATCAAATTACATTCACGAGGAAATTCAATAAGTGATTTACTCAAGTCTGGATGTCTTGTGATGTATTTTGCTTCTGTAATTGGGCCTCTTGGCCTGTTGAAGCGTAAAAAAAAGATCATGTTCGCCAATTTAAAAAGTACATTATGTACACCAAAATAAATAAGGAACTAAATTACATAATTATTTTTTTATTATTGTATTTACATAACGAAAAAGTATATATATTATTAGGGTAGCCGTACACCCGTGAAAAATCACGGAACATGAAATGGTTCGCGTCTTTGCTAAGCCCTTTTTATTATATTGTATATTTTTGACGGAGAGACGGCGGTAGCGACATGCGTTAAGCGGCCAGTTCGGGTTTGCTGGCCCGAAGTTCAAGACCCCACTCTGACCGTTTAATTTATTTTTTTAGCCGTGAATTCGAACGAAATTACGGACACTACACGAAGTTACGGACAGACGGACAGACAGGAGACAGATGGACAGACAGACAGACAAACAGTCGGACGGACAGACTAAGAAATCATTTTGTTTGATACTGCGCAATACTGGGATTAACAAATCGAGAAAATCTACAATAATTTTTATCAAAATACGTATATATTTATTAAAAATGTGTGTTTAATTTAAAATAAGTCGAAATATGTTAAAATTTCTAAGATACTTATATTCGATTAATCTACTTTATTTACATATTTTACTGTACTTTATTTACTGTAATCTTTTAATATTATTTCTTCTACATCCTGCCTTTTATTAGGAATACTGGCGTCAGTTCCCCAGATAAGATTCCAGGAAGCAAGTCAAAATAAGCAAATAACAAAACGGATACTTAGTGCTACAAGAAGTAGGTGACATTAAAAGTAATTATTTCGAATTATAGATAGATTACAATAGTTTGACTAACAAAATTCCAAGTTATAGACTAAAATTTTATTGTTAAGTGTACACGAGTTTAACTGCAAACGATATTTTTATAGAAATGTACAATTTTCATTGATTCGTTCGATTCGAACAAAAGTAACCAATTTTCTAAAAGTATATTAACATAAATATATTCATTATACACAAGTGAATTGTAGTCTGATAATCGAGTAATAAATTGTTAATAATCTATGGGCACTAAAATTAAGAAATTAAGTACTTTTCAGTTGTTAACGCAGCAGTCAACGAAAGAAAGGAAAAAACGAAGAGAAACAATGAGAAGATATAATATGATAGATTCGCAAATAATATCGACATGAAATGGAATCTAAAACCGTTTTAAAATGATAGGATAGTAAGAAGGTTAGGAAGAAATTGTTTCATATATTCACGTTAGTTTGATCTACCCGGCCACTGTGTCAATACACAAAGGTCATCTTCACACACATGTAAGTATCTACTTAATAGTAAACCGTGCTGTTTAATTGACAGTTGGATGGGATGTGCTGAATGTCTATGACGCTACAAATTGAAAACGAAACTTATTTTCATTTTCAGGAGTGATGCGAAATGAAATAATCACTTTCGAATTCTGCCATTAACGTGAGAGTAGAACGCGCAATGTGCATGTAAAATGCAGATATCGCGAGTTTTAAATTAATGTCGAGAGAGGTAATGATTTATATTGTATGAAAGATTTATTAAGTGAAAGTATTATGCATTATTTTTTCCTTGGGTATGGGTGGTACTTCTAAAGTGATTTTGTTGAGGTGTTATGTAAATAAAACTGAATAATTCGATCAATGGGAAGAGGATGGATGTTACTTTCATAATGTTAAGTATAAATTGTTTACGAGAAAGGCAATGAACAGAAAATCAATTGATTATTTGTTCTTCAGAAAACGTGACTCGTTATCGTGTCGCTGGTATAAGAGAACAATAATTCTCAGTGGATGCATATGTAATAATGTGCGACACAGGCAAGTGTCTGCGGCTCGTTCCCTTCAACTAGCTACAAATAGTACAACGGTGTACTATTTTGGCGTTAGTCTGCTAGCGTGACATTTCGGGAATATAGCCAATTGGTTTCGTCACGAGCCGAAGTGAAGGTGGGATCGTCACGTGCAGATCTTGAAGCAGTGTCCGTTTCCTATTACGTCGCTTCATTTGTTTTATTCAGAGTCCACGCCTGCTTTCCTTCGTAAACACAATATATTTTGCGCGCAAATAAATAAATTCTACGTCACATTTTACTACGATTTTCTCGCGAAACGTGTAGCAAAATATTGTTGATTATTTTGAATATTATTTCGGGAAAACATACCGACATATCGAGGTCTTTTATCTCGGCTTGGGCGATTCGGATTAGTGATTGTTGTTTATCAAATAAGCAATAAGTTTTCCTCTTTTCGAAAGTCGAACCATACGATCTTGTTTATATTCAAGATACAGTATACATATTTTTTACATTCATTTTAGGTATGGTTTATTTATACTATCTACAAGTGAAAAATCTCAAAAATTACATTCTAGTTAATAAATTTTTTGACGGTTTTTTTTTTTGTTTTGGGTGGTAGTTTTAGTGTGTTAAGAAAAGTTCGCCCAGGGTGCAATAAATTATCGATTAATACTTCACGTGCATGTATATCACCTGATAACTTTAGCACCTACTGATGACCCAACATCACCCTAGCAGGGTGGCATCTCGATACAAATTCATAGATCTGTAATCTCCTACAATGAATGAGAGTGCCGTCCATTCACCCCAGTAGGTATTGCAGTAGTGTTGAATTTCTTAATCCCTTTATTCTTTTTTTGTGCCCTATCCGTTCAAAAGACGTTGGGCCAGGACCCCGACTTTGGCAATCTTTCCCTGCATTATGAGGTGCAAGATCTTGCACTTATCTGGATGTCTCATCACATGTCTGAGATATTGAAGTTTTCGGATTTTTGTTATTTTAATTACTTATTTTTCTTTATTCTTTACCCAAATCATAACATTTCTATTCTCAACACTGTTTATCCAGCTTATTTTCAGTATTCTTCTGCAGATCCACATTTAAACGATAATCCACAGATAAATCGCCTTATCGATTCTTACTTAGGTAAGCGTCCATGCTTTTATTTAATAAAATAATATCGAGAACACGTAATATTATTATTACTATTACCATTGGCAATCGTAATTCGAGGTTGAGATCATGACTGCTGAATATACTTTTCATGTGGTTTTATTATTTATAAATCAGTTTTATTATTACCAGAATCATATATAATTATCATTCGATTGACAAAACGTCAAGTAGATACTCTATAGATGAAATTGCATAATATGAAGTACGTGCATTAGTAAAATGACTGTGTCCTCGAATCGACTAATGGAAATGTAAAACCTAGCCGATTAACCCCACGACGAACATATACTGTCTGTGTGTTGGTGTAAATTGCATAAGTAGTACCTACCTACCATACTACCAGCATAGATATACATATTACATGGGTAATTTTTTTATATGATGTGCGACATTGTTAAAACATGATTGCGTGATTCAGACAGTTAGGCTCCCTGGCCCATAAAGACCGCGATGACGTCAAATATATTTTGCGCATTTTTAATACCTAATGTCAAAACTTACATCTAAGACCTACAATAAAAATATTTCACTCTTATCTCCCACTGTCCCGTATAAATCATTCAGTATTAGCGTAATTTGAATTTCCTTCTCTATTTTTTTAAAAGATAAAAGATAATGTCAGGTGCCGCGGATTGTTTGTGGTTGTAAATTGTACTCATCGTGCAAACTTGCCTCAGTACATATATCAAAAACAAAAGTTAAACAAATATCAAGACTTGAAACGTTATGTTGTGAAGATCAGTACTCAGACAGAAGGTCACGAGTCTACAACAGTCTAGTTAGTATTCAAGAATATAGAAGAATCTATTGTAATATGAGACATGGAGATTATTTTAAGAATTCCGAAAACTATGTAGGAAGGAGGAATGGTCGGTTCGGTGGTTGTGTTGGAACAAACTTGTTTACCAATCCTAAAGTTTGGAGATCGTCCTCTGTTTTCGGTAGTAACAAATTATTACTTAATTCTTTTCAAACTACGGGGCACTTCGACGTAGTTTGAAAAAAAAATGTACATAGATATTATAATGTTATTTAATTAAAAAAAGATTACCCTCTTTCATATATTGATCTCTGTCTCCTGCCGCACTTGCACAATATCACTTTGTCAACGGCCAGAACAATCACAGAATTGCATTCCGGGAGCATTCCCACTTCGCAGTTTTCTTCTAAACACTTCATCATAGTTCTCCTGGCACTCACCATGAACAACTGGTCTTCTGATAGCCAACGCCAGAGGTCTCTACCTCGTATCTGTCTGCGAATATTAACTCACTTATCTAAAATAACCTCCGGGCAAATAACGCGGTAGTTTGTGTGCCGGTTCAACATCAGCCGCCGACTGGGTGCCCGGTGGAGGGCAGCGGGCAGCGGGCAGCCCGGCGGGAACACCGGCCAGCCGGGGGAACAGCGCGCGTCGCGGGTCAGGCGTGTCTGCCCAACTCGGTGATTGCGGCGGTGGTCCAAAATTTTGGCATGGCGTATGGCGGCCGACTGATCGATACGCCTGGCCAACGGGGGTTTAAATTGCCCGAGTTTACAATTACCTTTTATTCCAAACAATTATTCGCTCTGGTCGCTGACGCAATCGGTCTCATCCGACACGGCCGCGTGAGTCTCAGCGACTGCATATCGAAACGGAGCACAATGGACGAGCTCTCTGTGACTGCGAGACAATTTGCATAGTCCATCAAATTTGACGAATAAGTAGGTACGCTTACGTACTCTCGATCCCGGGGAAGACTAGACCTCTGTCGCACTCTTCGAATCTGACAACAGCCTGAGCTTGACTCGCCTTGTGCACATTTACGCGTTTTATGGTGCTGGATTGGTGTTAAAGCTTCTGACAAGTCTTTCAGTATCCGGTAATCACCAAAAACCAATGGCGGATTTAGAGTTGCGCGAGTCGCATTTGCGAGGGACCCAGCTTCCTAGATGCCCCAGTTACCGATAAAAGAGTAATATAACCAGAATAACAAAAAGAGAGACAAAGAACAAGGCCTAGAAACCAGATCCGATTGTGCTGAGCTGCCGTCGGATATTCGTGTCTTCCAGTAGGTATGCTCGGTCTTGTCGGGTAAGCTATGGAGCTCTGAACTCCAGGTTATTTATTATTGGTAGTTTAATCTAAAATATCGTTTTTATATATGTCTATATATATATTTATATATATTCGTAGCTTACGTCATATTATGAAATTATCATTTTGGATTCCTGTCTAAACGCAAGGAACCTTCAAAAGTAGAATGATAATAGGCTTCTGCACCTTCCAACTTTCGTGACATATGAAATATGGTAGAGAAAGTACAAAAGAAGTTACTGAGATATTTCTACAAGAGAAAGTACGGGCTTATTTTTGGCTTTACCCAACCGTGTGTCTGCAGGGCATGCTTGGCTGCAACAGTTTAGAGACTAGGAGGAATGGGTATTTGATTACGCATTTTTATCGATTATTGTACGGCGTGATCGATCATCCTGAAATTATGCAGAGCCTTAGTTTAAATGTTTCTGATAATTACCTAAGACAGCATCAATATAGATTGTATAACGTTATTAAATGTAGAAATATTAACGTTATTAAATGTAGAAATGCTGCTTTTTATCGGAAAATACGTAAAATCACGTTGAAAAATCTCGATGTGATAAAAAAAATACGAATGATGAAAATTAAAAAAATTTCGAACGAAACTCCGTGACGTAAATATGCCGCGGGTGTCAAATCACGAGAGAGTTCCAAGTGCCCAAGCAAAACGTAGGTATTTATATGCGTACAAAATCACATGCTTTCGTGTATTAACGTATTTTCAGTTTCCATTTTTATAAAGATTCGGCGCCGTTTATATGCGACCAGCGGAACGGGGGAACCCTGCCAACCGGCATTGTGTATTTTGGACACAATTATATATTTAAAGAAGAGAACGAGAGACGGTGCACATACGCGCGTATGTCTGTCTATCTTCGCCATCCACGCTGGCCTGGGGAGACGTCCCAGCTCGTGACACGTGATGACGAGGATTACCGACTTCAGCCGACGAGAGCCGACAAGGTCGCGGGAAATGATCTTGAAAGCTCTATCCGTCCGCCGATGCCCAAGATCTCAACATTAGCAGCTGCCATTCTTTCATGATGGAATCACTCCAAGAATTTGGTTTCCTTCATTAAATCTTGGGTAATAATTAGTCGAAACTTTCCGCTTGTGCTGACATTAAGACAAATAGATCGATTGTCTACAATTCTGCCAAAAATGTTTTTCAAAAACGGATTGGTGATGATTTGAATTCCGGAGTTCTTTTATAATTATATATTATTTTTGATACTAAACATTATATTGTTAAATGAATTACAGAAATCGTAATAAGCTGTTAATACGCTTGGTTCCAAGAAGTATAAAACTTGTCTCGTTAAAACTAATTTGTGCAAGATTAGTTTGAACTAATTTTGGAGTAGATTTATTTTATGGTTCCCGTATTAAGTATCTCTAATGATAACAGATTATCCGTTTTGACATTTATTTTGCGGATAGATGTTGTCTCGCATTTATTAATAATTATCATGACTTATTATAATTATAGCTGTATATTTTAACTTATAATTTATAACTGAACACTATAATTATTATTATAGTGTTCAGTTAACTTTACTAATCCTGAAATTATGCGGAGCATTGGTTTGTATGTTCCCGATTATTACCTAAGACAGCGTCAGCATAGATTATTTCACATTCCAATATACCAAGGACCAACCTGCCAATGGTTATGCCTGTTGGAAGAGCTACTGCTATGCTGAACAATATTACTCTGTATATCGATCTGTTCCATGTCTCTGAGAGGGTATTCCTAAGCAGGATTCTCATACACCTTTGATGTGAATGATTTTATATATTATGTTTAAATTTTGCTTTTGTTTATATATGCTTGTATAATTATAACTTATTATGACACTAACAAATTAAATATTGTGTTTGTAATGAAAATGTTTATAAAAAATAAATAAATTTAATTGAAAAAAATGATTGCGAAATGAAAAAAAAAAGAAAAATGATTAACTGCTAGAAGTAGGTATAGAAGGTTGACTATTAACGAATTTTAAAACTTTTACTATTTCCGAAGTAAGTTTGTATGCCATTGCCAATTGCATACAAACTTACTTCGGCCAATTGCCATAATCACATACACATTTGGAAATAAAATACTAATATTTTATTTTACTCATTTCATTTACTTGATAAGCGTTTCACCTAAGATCCAACAATACTGGAACATAATTTTTTTCCTTACTTTGAACAGTAAAAACCCTCATAATTCCCATTGCATACTCTTGTCTCTCTTCATTTTATACGACTAATATAAATACAAGCTGTTGATAAATTGTTAGATTGATAGTGCCATCAAAAAGGGTTGTCTAAAGTAATATTTATGAATTTTAAAGCGTTAAAAAATCGTTTTAATCAATCATCTTTATAATTAATTTAATATTAAAAATTAAAAGCTTTGTGGAGAGACGTGATGATTAAAATGATAAAACCAGTTTAGCTCATTTTATTTCTGAGAAAAAATATTTTGTCATTGTTATTTTCACCTAGGTGCTTCCCTGACTTCCCTGTAGAATTATTTTATAAAACACGAGCCACTTAAATCAAACTCGAGCATCAAACTATTAACGCAGCGATGTGTTAACGGTGCGTCTACCACCGAGGCTTCAAGAGTCACTTTGAAACTGATATATTTTGACATTGATGTGCCATATTAAATGTTTTTTATTTCGCGCTTGTTACATGGCGTTAAAAAAATTCAATGTTACCAACCGGCGGAAGGTTATCTTAATTTGAGCACTTGGCTTTAAATACTCGTGTATTTACGGCGACATGTGAACTGTCATTTTTAAAAATAGTTTGCTTTGGCAATTTGTTGTGTTCGAAAATAAAATATTATCAGTAATTAAAAATAACCAAAAGTTGAATATATTTACGCTAATATAAACAAAATGAATGCATCATCGGATTTAATATTTCTTTTGGCTGATTTTCGTATTTCGGTGTCTTTTCAATGATTTTGCGCTTGAATGGAATTTACAGGATACTTTTTTTTAACGTATAGCTTATACAGCGTTTTCAATTAAATAATTAATTAAATGAATCAATTGAATTGTTTATCATTGAGATGAGGATTTTTACACAATACAAGATATATATTATATATATATATAATATATATATATATAATATAGTATACAAAAAAAACATCGACTGAAATTTAAAGATACCAGATTTCGAGACATCAAAAATGGGTGAAAATTTTGCAATATTGAAATAAATATTAAAATTTAAACTTTAGTTTGTATCGACACAACATTATCAACATAAAGCAAATTCCATATTCTGCCAAAAAAAAATGTTGTACCATTTTAATAGCAGTAAGTACATCGATTTAAATAGTTGTAAAAAAGGCAGAAAGAGTTAAATTTATCTTTTTACTCCCTTTCTATTAACTCGTGGCGTTTGCTTGTCTGGCGAAAAAACTTTGGATCGATTTTTAACCATTTTCCCGTAATCCAATCGAGCTGAAACTTCTCATCAAGAAGATCAAGAAGATCTATCAAATTTTCTTTAAAAAAAATTAATAATTATAGTATAATTTTGGATTTATAGAAATTCTAATGGTTTTTTCAAATTGGAATCATTACAAAAGCTTGATCACTAACCAACGGCGGCCTGATAACGTCACGGAATATTTAAAATTTGAATTACTCCGTCGGTAGGTACTCTTCACTATGAATTTCGAAAATTTATAACAATTGGTTCACAGATGACAGCACACTTCGGTTTTTTGGAAAAAATCAATTAATAATTTATTTCTTTTCGATTTCTGCTTAGTTTTGAATAATTCTAGATAACTCAAATCTGATTCTGACAATATTAAATCATTTTATTCAAGCAGATATTAGATATGAAAATACACTACGATGTAGACTGGACAGATCATCGGCCTCTCGAGTTGATCCTACAGACGGACGGAATACCAACAACCGAAGTACTTACAAGCAAGAAAACTGACCGAGCAATATGGAAACCAAAAGGTGCATGCGATATCAAAAGGTATAACACTGCTTCACAAGTATTACTACAAATGATTCAAGAAGAGGCTATATGGAATGAGAGAAGCGACAACCCTGCAAGTGCGAATACTGACGCGCTCTACACACGAATAGTAGACGCACTTCGAAATGCCGCGATCTCAACATTTGACAATCGTAAACATAGCTCGAAACGATATAAACAAATATGCGGATGGAATGATTTTGTTGCACAAAAATATGCGGAATCCAGATACGCGATGTTGATTTGGATCGAAAATGGCAGACCACTCGTAGGCCCCATCGCAGAGGAAAGAAAATTAAAGCGTGCAGCGTTTAAACTGGCCCTGAAAAAATGTCAGAAGGAAGCAGAGCAAATACAGATGGATAAAATAGCTAGGGACCTAGATAATCGTGACTTCAGACAGTTTTGGAATAAATCGAATAAAAATTGCAATATGCGGTGTAAAATTCCAAGTAACATAAATGGAGAAACGAATCCCAAAGCAATCGCAAACATTTTCGCAGACCATTTACCACCCTAACTCCGACCTCTCTGATCTCCTCGAGTGGACCGCCAATTAATCCAACAACAACTGAAGGTAATGGACTTTCAATTACTGTGAACATGGTCAATACCGCCCTGAGACATATGAAAGCTGGTAAATCGGCAGGCCACGACGGACTAAGCATTGAACACGTCAAACACGCGGGAGGACCAATTTTACAGCTCCTGGCGAGGTTGTTTACTGGCATTATAAAGAATGGGCAATTACCGAGTAATATGACGAGGACCATAATTACACCCATTCTTAAATCCAAATTATCGGACTCAACCTCCCACGAGAGCTACAGACCAATCTCGATTGCCACAACCATCGCGAGATTATTCGAACGCGTGCTGCTAGATCAGGTCGAATCCAGCATGGAAACTAACGACAACCAGATGGGTTTCAAAAAACAGACCTCTACCGACGGTGCAATATTTACTGTAAAACGGACACTGGAGTACTACAGAAACAAAAAGACTACTTCATACGCATGTTTCCTAGACTTGAGCAAGGCTTTCGACAGAGTTTCTCACCCTTTACTTTGGGCAAAACTCAGGGAAAGAGGCATACCATCGGAGGTAATACGTATCCTTGACTCGTGGCACAGACAACAGGAAAACCAAGTAAGGTGGAGAGACAGTCTTTCCGAACCTGTTCACATGACGAGCGGCGTCAGACAGGGAGGGTGCATGTCCCCAATACTGTTCAACCTTTATATGGACGAACTCACTCAAAGGCTAAACAACGCGGGGGTAGGCTGTCACATCGGAGGACAGTGTCTTAACAACATCAGTTATGCTGACGATATGGTACTGATGGCACCGTCTATAAGAGGACTACGCATTCTTCTAAAGGTCTGTGAAGTGTTTGCTGAAGAAACAAACATGCTCTATAACCCTAATAAAACAGCACTGTTGGTTATAAAGTATGGTCAGGGCCCAACAAGTATTCCTCCAGTTACTCTGAACGGTGTGGTTCTGAAGGTGACCGAAAGAACAAAATATCTAGGACACATAATTACAAATAATCTAATGGACGACGACGATATTGACAGGCAAAGACGAGCTCTCAGTGTGAAAGCGAATATGCTGTGTAGAAGGTTTCGTCTTTGTAGCACCGCTGTAAAAAGAACGCTCTTCCTTGCCTTCTGTGCAACGTTATATACATGTGAACTCTGGACAAATTATAAAAAGAGCAGCATAGAAAGACTTCGCATACAATATAACAACGCCTTTCGTATGATGTTTGGCCTTCCCAGATATTGCAGCGCTTCCGGTATGTTCACTGAGGGACGTGTTCCCAACTTTGCAGCCCTCATAAGATCCAGGGTGGCAGGGATGAGGGAAAGGATATACAGCTCCGGAAATATCCTTATCCTGGAAGCCCGTCTTACTCCAGCATCCAGCATCGATGCACACTGGAGAAAGATACTGGCCCCGCATAATTGACTTGCCATCGCTCGCTAAAGCCGATATTTTACCATATATTTCTTTTGATTACTTTTAATACTTCTCTTCTATTTTATATGATTTTACTATTTCTCTTTTGTTTTATATAATATTTTTAATGTGTGTATTTTCTTTTATATGGAATGTGTGGGATTGCACGAACCTCCCCACATTCTGGAATAAAGCTATATTTATTTATTTATTTATTTATTTTACGCTGGAAATTCATAAGGTACGATATTGTTGATAATTGAATCTATCAAAATCTTGATTAAATTGACTGACAATTGTTTTTAGAATTTAATCTTATTTTAGAAATATATTAAATTCCTGTAAGTTATTTTATACGTTTTAATTCGTCTTTAATTGTTGTCATATTTTACAAAGAAGTATAGTAAAAAATTGTTTTTTATGGGTTTTTTTTTTATTTCCTCGTTAATGTTTTCAACTCAAAATGTATGTATTATATATCTTATCCCACATCACAACTGTTATCATCCATATCCGTTTCATAACATCACATAAAAAAATGTTTTAAAAAAATTAAAAAATGAGAAACTTTTACCGTATTCGCCATTGCGTAATGCTACCCAAGAGTGACTTTCGCAGCAAAACTTCTTCATTTCTTTCTATAGTACCTACTATTAAAATTCGCCAAATTATTTCATTGCCATTCATCTTCTTTAGATAAAAAATGTTTAAAACATGCATTTTCTGGTTTTTGTGAGTTTAAATTATAGTCTACTTTAGTCCAATCAATCTGAGCTATTCTGAAAATAGTAATATTGGGATGTCAGATCTTTATCCCAACACTTAAAAGACGAAAAAAAAAATGAACTAGACGTAGGTATACGTCGGTGATGTGGTCAGAGGGAGAAAGATGTACATAACGGCTAGCCGTCAAACGTCAAATATAAATATTTATCTTTTCTATGGTCCAACGTGACAATTGCAATTTTGCCATAGTTTTACATCAAGACGTTCTGGGAGAAGAAATGAATAAGTGCATATGAAATAATTTTTTCTATAAGCTTTAAATACAGCATTATTACTTATTTCATGTAATTTTAGTCGAAACATTAGAATTATGAGGTTACGTTTGCGGCGTAGGGCAGCTGTCAGACCGGACCGGAGAAATCGGACATCGCAAATAAAGGTTTTTACTTTGAGAGAAATAGATGAAAATATACTAATTTTCTTATTTAAGTACGACGAACACCAAATATCGACGTCTACATACGTGTCGTTTGTTTTAATTTTCATCTATTAAGTGTTGGGATAAAGATATAACATCCCAATATTGCTATTTTCAGAATAGCACAGATTATCCACTCGGCGAACATCCGTACAAATTCGCGGGAGCACGATACAAAGCGAGGACTGACACGTGATCTAATTACATCGCACTGAAACACGACTGGCTTGACCCGCAATATGAACGCTTTCTTTATCAGCTGATAACCCTAGTGCGTCTCCAACATTCCAAATGTTGAGTAGGTACCGCGGGAACCACGAATACACTAGTGAAAATATTATATATGGATACTCCGTACATACTATCAATCACTTCAACGTTCGTTATAAATAATTATTTATTACGTAAACTGCTTCAACTCAAAAATAAAATAAATTAACTGTCGATTTTATACAATTATTAGTTATTAGTTATTAGTTATTGACATAATAATAAGATACTCGTACATAGGCTGATGAAGCTTAGTCATACACAGAGTAAATTGAAGAACTTTAATCACGTTCGTTGCTTATCATTTGCTTTAATATTATTAATATTCTTGCATTATTTTCTTGCTATGAGAAAAAGAAAAAAATTATTACATAAGTTATTTATATTTCTAATTCAATTTTTTTTTCAACATTCTTTTCACGTTACGTGTTTATTTAACTTGTCGAAAATGACGGTACTTTTACGTGCCGGTTCGTAAAGAATAAGTATTTACATATTTATAGCCTACACCCGTGAAATAGTAATAGTAATAACGACTTTTATCAAAATATTTGAATATTTTTTTATACTTCCCCTGCCGGCAGTTAAAGGTACCATTCTAAACCCTGGCGATTGGACGGAACGTGAAATGGTTCGCGTCTTTGCTAAGTCCTATATGTACTGTATTTTTGACAGGTAATGCAGGCTCGGCGATAGCAACATCGCTATTGTTGCCGCCTTCGGGTTTGCTGGCCCGGGGTTCAAGCCCCATCTCCGGGCGTTTAACTTGTTTTTTTTAGCCGTGAGTTCGAACAAAATTACGGGCGTTGCACGAAGTTACGGGGACAGACAGACAGACGGACAGATGGACGGACGGATGGACAGACAACGATATTATTATGTTTGGTAATGTAAACATTTATTTTATAACATTTCGTAAAGTACATTAAATATAACTGGTTGAAATGGTTTCAACAGTATTACTGCCTGAATTTTCGTCTAGAATGCTCGATGCTAGAAAATACGCTGTAGTTTCCAGAAAAGCCACAAAACAATAAAAAATTCATTTAATACAAGACCTTGGCCTTGCATTTCAAATACTGGTGATATTGATTTTGTTAATAAGAGTACATTTCGTGCTGCTCATTCTAGCACCACCCAAAGCTTATCAAATTATGACTCTACTAGTTGTAAACCATCAAAATAACGGTAGTTTTATATGTCGGTTCCTAAAGAATAAGTATTTATTTATTTATTTATAAAAAAAGAAAAATAGAAAAAAGTTTTTATACTAGGTATAAAAAAGTTACTGACGATACACGAAGTTACGATAGACGGGACGGACAGTCAACGAAATTATTATATTTGGGATAAAAAAAACATATTTCTCAGTCTTCTGGTTTGTATTTTCAGAGGCATTCTACCGTATTTCCATGACCTTTCTGTTCCACGTTTCGGATTCCATTGCACGGTCCATCATCAGAGCTGATATGATAACATGAAAAATAAAAAATCAAAAAGTGAACAGTTCATTTTCAAAAAGTTGTGGAAAAGTTCACCTTCACTTTCACTGGAATATGAATACTATTTTGAAATAACGTAGAATAAAAAAATGTTTGCGAATTTGGCTTTTTGTCAAATTCTTAGAAACAAACGATTATTATATTTATTTTTTATTTGAGTTTTTTTTTGAGTTAAGCATTTAAAAAATATACATATTTACTCGGTAAATTGTTTAAGCCGCGCATTTTGTTTGACGATATTTTTAAATTGAAATAGTGGAAGTCATTTGTCTCTTGAAAGATCGCAATGAATGATCAAAGCTCCCAACTGATTTCAATACATATTATTGTTTAAAATTGCATGATAAAGTTAAACAGCAGTAGGTAGCAGTATTATGTATTTAACATACAATTTTATTGCGCTGTTGTTGACATAACAGCTTCCGTGGAAATTTGATAAGATAATTGGTGCATTTTCGAGTCAAAACAACTTTGAAAGAGAAATATTGTTTTTGCGGCAGACAACAAAAGGGTATTGTTTTTGCTATAAATCTTACATTAGTATGCATTTCATCAGACAAAATAATCAGATTTCACAAATAACTTTTTTTTTTAATTTGCCAACCGACCCCCTTTTTCGGATATATATTTGAAATATATTAAAATGAATGTCAACCGATCCAAAGTTTGCAAAGATAATCTTTAAGACCCTGCACCAAATATATGCATCATCTTTCTCCCGCTGGCCACCCTTTTCTCTACCCTCGATACAAATATTGTATATATTTACGTAATCCATTGGATGCCATTTACATATTCATATATTTATTATATTTAAATGCCATTCGTTCAAAATATCACATTAGTGTGATCGGATCCGTTACAATCCTTAGAACTAAATAATATTATGTACAGGGTATAAAAGCAAAGGCAGCAATATCCAAAAAAAAAATTACAAAAAATAAATAAATGCAGTCACCGAGGATTATTAATTTAAAATGTGGGTACTGAATTCTAGATTTTATATCATCCAAAATCATGTCTCCTTTAAATGTATAGGCAATGTTTCCTACAAAATATCAAATTCAGTACTCGACAACTTCATTAAATTTTTTTTGGATATTGCTGCATTTGTTTTTATATCCCGCATATGTTTTATTATAAATCCAAATTATTTATATTTTAATAATCCCCGATATGTGATGAAGCTATTTATATGATAAATGTGTATGGAAGGCTGTTTTATATGATGTCCCAGGGCTTACAACCTGTATGAGTTAACATAAGTGATTCTTCTACACAATGCAACTTCCATTGTAAGAACATTCCCACTCAAAATTTTTAGAGTTCTATTAATGTTCCATATCGAGAATCTCTATTTGAATGAACTATCATATGTATACTAGTTCATGAGAAAAGACCACAGATGTCTCTAGCATATTCCATTCAAATAAACGAAAGATTCTCAAATTTGGAACATATATAGAACTTTAACATATTTGATAATGTGTGGATGTTCTTACGATAGAATTGGTGAACGTGGCATTATGTAGAATGATCTTGAATGAAAGCACGCAGACAAACATTATAGCGTCCATTTTTATATTTTATTTGACTGTTTTTGCGGTCATTCGTTGGTTAGAAGGTAACCGAAGAACCGAAACGTCAGGATTGTATGTAACTCGATGCACTTGGAAATGTAGAGTGCATCGTGACTTTAATCATTCATAACAACTCGATAGTGTGATACAAAACTCCCAATAAAAATAACTGGGTAGGTATTATGATAAGTCGGGCTGAGGATTCCAGATTGATATCCAACATCGGACGTGTACTATGTACATAATGTGTGTGAAGCTCATTCATAAGCATATGAACTCTGCAAAATACGCGATACTAACATTTCACCTGTTAAGAAAATAATTTTCTCGCTATGCCACAAGTATAGGTTGTTTGATTAAAATTATAAAGATAATACTTGTACGAGTTGTATTTAATGTATAAGTTTAGAGAATAAATTACAAAGAAAGAAAATTCACACCATAACAATATAATAATATAAATAAAACTAAATTTAAACGCCCAATCCATCAATAATACAGTTTTTTTTAATAAGCTTAGAAATATTGAATAAGAAAACACAACGTACACGTACATGGGTGTAATTCATATTTGACGAATTTGTTGTCTAGTGGAAAGTTAGCGCTATTTTCATAGCATAGCACATTTTCTTTGTTTTTAAATAGTAAAAATATATATACACAATTAAAATATTAAAGTATTAAAAAATCTAAATACGTATCTATGTATTAATCGAAATCAACGAGATGTAGTAGAATAGCGTTTTACTGGTAAGAGTTATTATAAGAATTTCTCATTTTTTAAACATGATTTAAAACTTTTTGATAAAACAGCCATGTAGGTACTATCCGATTCCTAATAAATCATGTATATGAAGTAAGGTAAATTTTCAGACGAAAGGCGTTCAAAGATTTTAAATGTTCCACTAAATTGTGTCAAGTTTTTAAGATGTTAACTCATTATTTAAGCAATTTCAGAGAAAAACCTAATTAAAAATTTCGATAAGTTGAGTTGAAAATATATAGTTTTTTTAAAACCGCCAGAACAAATTAAAATCATACGTGTGTATTGTGTAGAGTTAAGGATTATAATTTAAAAAACGGTGACGCCGTTGCACACAAAACAAGATATTATAATAATTAGGAAAAATAATATTAATTTGTTTTTATATAACACTTTGAAATTCCCTACTTCAAAATGTGTAGCAAAAAAAAATAGTGATAGTGTATCCAAAACCTGTTCTTGCCCGTCCTTTTTTATAAATTGTTCGCGATCCTAGGACTGGGAACAGCTTAAAATGTTCGCCTTTACTTGCGGAATGAGAGAAAACAGAGTTTTGAAATGAGAAATAACAAACATAACAAAAATTCGATGAGTGTACCGGAATTCATACATACCGTTATTATGAGGTAAGGTAAACATGCTCGAGATTGCCGGATTCGCCTCCCGGATTGAATAGGCATGTGTTGTTGGTGGTTATGTACAAAATGTTATTACACGGTGACCTTATAAATTCTCCGTACACGTGTGAAAATTGGCAAATAATTTAACAAGCTATTTTAATGTATACATTACTAATAATTCGCTTCATTTGCGCTAGTTAATCAGTCTTATTGACAAATTATAATAATATATAAAATTGATAATATGTTTTACGACCAAGTTTAATTCTTGCAATTATATTGCAATTATATTGCAAGATGCATTTTCCGCAATGCACTTTATTTGATTGTTGTTTGAGTTTGAGTTCTCGAAGCCACTTTCTGTTAAAAATTGTATCTATTCATCTTATTTACATTTTATTTTTCAGAACATCATATACAAACTAAAATTATGCATATTTGGATTATATTTATCTTAGATTCCACAAACCTAGAAACTTAACGCAATGCAAATTTGAATGGGATAATTATTGATTAGTTTTATAACATTTTTACAAAGCCATGCATAAACAATAAAAAAACAGAATGTATATATTTTTCCCTTCATGTTAAAATTCAAATAAGAACTTTTATTTTTTGTAGTAGATATATACCAATGTGTTCCAGTGCAATATTTCATTGAAAATGCAAAAGTGACAAATAAACTTACCACCTCACCGTAGTTAGCCACACTTTTCTCTCCTGACACAAAATACTCACACAAAGCTGGCCTTATTCAAATTAAACTTCTTATGTATGCTTGATCAATTGCTAAGGCAACATAAAATTAATCAACATATTAAAATCTGTTAAAATCAGGACTCTGGTTCTTAGCATCTTCTCTTAATTCATTCGCACCACATGAGCCAATCAAGATTGCGCATTTTTTAGAAAGCAACTACCTCAAAAAATTAATTTGTTGACTCTTGGGTGTATACCAAAGATCGTAAGTAAGTAGATACCTTAGACCCCAGAGGCAGACAAAGAAGGAGGCTAAATATGTGGAAAGGGACTGAAATAAGATGGGAAGGTCTGAGAACTGGAGAAAAGTGGTCAAAGATAGGAGTCGGTGGAGAAGGCCGAATGCCCCCTGAGATGTAGCGCCGTGGATGAATAAGAGTAACGTATTGCCACTTGTCGTGGCCGCGGGAGAAATGAATGAAAACACTGGAAATTAATCAGCGATTTATTAACGAATGGTTTATGACTATTCAATGTAGAAAGTCACTTAAAACAAATTGAACTATTCTTTAAATTACCTATTTCGCAGTATATCTCTCGTAAATGAACATTTCATTATCATTGGGTAACACATATTTAGCATTCATCAGAATATTCCATCCAATTCTCGTATTGATAGCTCTGATTTATTTCGTCAATTAGGTACTTCGCTCGATTATTCACTTTATTTATCGCTTCAATTCCCTTATCTTATCCAATCCCTTATCACTGACCACACTGGGCGTTGTCTGGCGGCTCGCGGCCCACTTCGCACGGTAACGATCTGTCAAACGTGACACTACTACTACTGGCTACTGCGCAGCAGCCGGCGCCGAGTTTATACCCGAAAATGCTGGTATTTTCGTACTTTCTAGAAGGTTTTCGTTGCTTCTCAGTTGAACAAGGCGTTTCTGGACGTTAAATATCACCCTAGATTGTTACAGGCCGTACTCGATAGTGTTGTGACTAGTGACATATAACCAGAGGTTCAGACAGTGCGTAAATTCTTTTTAGCATCTCGTTACAGTATTTATAGGGAATCATTATTTATTTATATGATTATCAATCAAAAGTTATTGTAATAGAATATACTGAACAAATCACTTTTAATTTTTTTCTTGAAATAATATATTTTTTAAATTTATTTAATTGATAATATATACAATATTTTATTACAGTGATACCTAAAAAATGTTTACAGTTCAATTTTTTTTTTATACGTTATACCTCGCCAAAAAGAATTATGTTTCTGGTGTGTGGTGAGGGATATTTCCAGTTAGTTTTGATTTTTTCTCGAACAAATCAAATCGTAACACGGTGGGTATTATTGTTTTGTACACATTCGAGATAATTTACATTTTCTTTGGTTCCGGCTTGTATTTACGTAGATACAAACAAGAGCATGAAAAATCAACAAAGGGTGGTAAGTGATTATAAACAAAAGGCTTCAATGGAAATGATTTCATAATTTTAGAAATATTCAGACCATTTAATTCGCATTACACTCATTGATGGAAATATTTACGCTGTAATTTCGCTTGTGCGATTGACAACGCTTCATGGCAAAGAAAACATAAAAATTAGATAAATATATAATTAAACATTGTAGATTGTATTGATGTAGTAGTATTTTCCATTTTCCCGATCTCTAACTTTACTGAATTTAAAGGCGTAGGTACCAGATGACTACGTCGGCAAAGTGTTTAACTGAATATTCGTTGTAATTTATAACAAGCCAGCGATCATCTAAGCCAACGTAAAAATGATTGAAATAATAAATGTTTAAGAGTAGTGTATACGTTAGTGATGGCGAACACACGTTTTAGGTGAAACGCCGTCTTTACCAATACTCGAGTTACCAAATGTTCATGATTGTGGCCGATGCCTAGTACCTACGCATGTATCAATTTTGACAAACAACCGGCCACAGCCTGATAAATATTAAACGGACGTACCCAAGTATAAATACGAACCCCGCCGCGCCAGCTCTGGAACTCAAGAGCATAGCTAGGTATGACATGCCAGCAGAGTTAGGTTAGGTTTTTTTCATGCCGGGCCTAAAAATTTCGCCATTAGTGGTATACGCACTGTCTGATTTGACCAAATGTATTAATTTCTAAATATGTCTAATCTAATCTTTTTAAAAATATATCTAATAACGTATCTAGAGTTGACGTACGTCTGCGTGCGCTAAATGTACAGAAGAAGGCTCGGCATCAACCTCAAAAATGCCTTAATCATACTGTACATACATTCTAAACACAGATTTTCTCATTTAATTTTATATACAGTATTTAGGAGATTAGGGAGAACGAATTATTGTTAAAAATTATGATTGCAAATATTAAAATATTTTTAAATCGTACACCATATTACATTAGGTACACCTGTTCGATAAAAAAGTCCTACAAATAGACTTAAAATTTCTTTGTTCTTAGTATCGGTGACCACATTGGAACTGGTATGATTTTATGGTACAATGATGTATTTTTATTAGTTATTATTAAATTATATTTCATTTAATTATATATAAGTTCTGATGAGGAAATAAAAAAATACATTCCGCATCTGATGAAAGCCATGTATGACGATCACTATATATGACGCATGAAGTAAATCCGAAAAAACAAAAGTAACAATTTTTCCTTGAGTTTGGGTGTTTCTTATCCGCCAACGTAAGCCTTCTTTCAACGAGCTGCTCGAAATCTTGGAAGGAAAAATAAAATGATCACCATCGTCAGATGTCAAATACACGGAATCTAAGAATTAAGAAAATTGTCTTCGTATATTGTAGGTGTAGTTTTGTTTAAGTAGGTGTTTTAGCGGGAATGATTTCGAAAGAGAATTAACGTCTTCTAGAAACTGTTGAACTAAGCCACCACATTATAAAGAAATATGCAAGATAATGCGAGTCAGAATCGTTACATAAGTAGGATATTATGTGTAAGCGGACACAATAGCTTTTGTCAGAAGGATATATATAACTTTAACATTTGCGAGTATGAATGAAAATGAAATTAAAAATATTACGGTCGTTCGACATATTAAGGAAATGAAACAATATTAATATCTTTATTTTTAAACTAGCTGCAATCCGTCAAAAATGACGGAACAATTGTTCGCGTCTTTGCTAAGCCCTAGTACCTATATATTTATAATATCTTTTTGACGGTCCACGGAGAGGCGGCGGTAGCAACATGCGTTAAGCGGCCAGTTCAAGTTTGCTGGCCCGGGGTAAGAGCCCCATCTTCGGCCGTTTGTTTTTTGTTTTTTTTTTTATAGCCGTGAACTCGAACAAAATTACTAATGTTACACGAAGTTACGGACGGAGAGACAACGACATTATGGTCATATTTTATGCCATTAAAGGCTCCGACACCAGTCACCGGACACTCGCCAGACGTATATAGATACGATAAGATTTTTATGTCATAAATATATTGTCGTTCCCATAATGATTTTATTATATACTAAAACATTTTATCAATGGTCTGCATGATCGCATGAATTAAAAATCTTCCATACTTTTCTACGCTCTCATGATAAAATATTTATTTATATTTCCGAGTATTAACCGCTCTATGAATTTATTGAAAAATATATTTATCAGATCTAGTTAAAACAACAATCATGTAAGTCTTTTTGAAATCAGCAGCCTTCCAAAACTCATGTTGATGATAATCTTTTTTTTTCACTAAGAAATTAAATACTGTTCATTTAAGCTACTGATCAAATAGGTTTTCAATGTTAGTTCTATTCGGAGCACGTGCGGCAGAACGCCATAAGGAGATAATCTCGACGGACACAAAACTAATGACGCCCGAATCGTCACGTGGGCATTACTACTTGCTCAAAGAAACAGAAGTTCTGAGAACAGAATTAAACAGGTTTCGTTTCACCTTAAATCCAGTACGAGGGTATTCCTTGAACGGGCGCCGGTGGAAGGCGGCCAATGATTTCGCTACGTAGTCACGTGAGGACTCGGCAGAAGGAAAAGAAGGTTTTTTACCGCGTGCCGTTCATGATTCACGATTTTTTATGAACTGGCAACAATCTTTTTATGTCGAACGCGAGTGTGCATGTATTGTATATATGTAGTATAGATAAACCAATCCATGCAAAAGTGACTTGGTAACCTCTGTAAGCAAAAATGAGTGGGTTAAGAAGGCATTGACTGGCTTCCCTCAGCTGAGTAGTAAAAAAAGAAAGAAGAGGTCATACACGTAAAGAGACAACGCATAAACCTTCGGAAACCACTTTCGCACATTGGCCGATGTTCTCCAAAAGTTAAGGTTTTGTTCAAATAAGACAAGTAGAGAGTTCAAATAAGACAACGTATATGTATATACAACGTGTGTATTTGAAAAACGGTCGTTATGTAATTAATATTATTGAGAAAAATGTGATATTATAAACAGATTATAGACTAGATACGCAGATCGATATACAGATTATAGACTAGATACGCACGATGCAGATTATCAAACATCTTGCATTTTATTAATATCTCTATTATTCTAAAGCTGCTTATTAATACATATAAATATATAGTTTTAGCAGTAATTCAAAAAAATTTTCAATATGTTGTCAGGAATATAAATCAAATGATTAATTACTTAATTTATAAATCAAATTATTAAATGGATATATTACGAAACGGCCCAGTTTATTGAGTAAATCATAGAGTTCAAACTAAAATATATTTTATATGGCGATACCTTTTGGCGCAAACCAAAAAAATATATATAATTAATAAAAAACTAACCCATAAAAACCCATAAATTTTATTATACTCCCTTTCTCATTGAAACTGGTTTCGTACCTACTCCACGCGTCGGTCTCGAAAATTAAACAATATATAAATCGTTAAAATTTCGAAAATTCCAAAATTATATTATAATTATTTAAAAAATTTAAACGAAAATTTGTTAGATCATTTTTATCGTCGCCACGAGTCTACCTGCAAAGTTTCAGCACGATTGGATCAACGAAAAAGGGTTAAAAATAGATTGAAAGTTTTTTCGGCAGACAAGCAGACGCTACAAGTTAAGAGAAAGGGAGTAAAAATGTATTTTGTTTTCATCACTTATATGTAGGTATATTGAAAATACTCGTATCAAAATGTTTCAGGGCCAATGGTCCCTTCGTCAGAATACATTGTATACTAAAAAAAAAATCAAAAATCGAAGAGTAGACAAGAAAAATATTAAAAAATAATATGTGACATAAGAATATTAATAATATGAAAAAAAGTAAGTTTTTTTTTATATAAATAAGAAGTTCGACTATCATACGTATGTCAGTCTATAAACGACTAATACTCATGCATGCACAAGCCGAATGTGATTGCGTTATATTTACCCAAATATGAAGACGTAGTTGCCAAGCGCTTGACGTAGTAACATTCAAATTCATATTCTCCATAAATAACACGCCTTCGTCATCGACAGATCGCGTCACAGTATTAGAAAACATTTGAATCGATAGTCGCGTGAAATCTATGATATAATTAGATGTTTAGTATTTTAAGAAGCCGTTAAGGTTGGGTTTTACGCATGTGACGGACGGACGTTGTGTGAGAACCGCGAACACTGTTATTGTTATATGTTATCCTTACAAACAAGCTCATTCCCTGTTTTAAATAGTACGTAGTTGTCGTTAAAGCACACAGTTTGTTGACGACGGACTTGTGCTTTATACTAAACACGTATAATACGAAATTAAATCCTGTTCATATTTTAAACCCGGATTTAAAAAACGCAAAGCAAATTTTGATTTCGATGCAACTACAGTCGTCACTCAATGTAACGAAATTCAAGGGACCGAGCAATTTATTTCTTTATAGAGAGTTTTCATTATAAAGTGAGGAACAAAATTAACTTGAATTCATGTAACTAAAGCATAAATAATTAATTAATCTATTTACATTATTGTATTACACTAGTTATAATAAATGAAACTTTTATATAAATTAAAATTTTAACAAGTCAGTCAACTTCGTTTACACTCTTCTGTTATTCTAAAATGCTGCGTGTCTAATCTTTTAATCTGGAAACTTTTTCAATTGATCTAGGGTCATCTTTGTGAGTTATAAAAAAACAATCAATTCGGTCGTATTCAAAGCTTGCTCGATGCTGGGTGGACCGGGCGCTTTTTTTCTCTTTGTCTTCTTGGTCCTATTCTCTTTCAACAGTTTCAGGATATCCTCATCAGTCGTCTCAGCTATTTCGACCAGTCCATTGCGGCGAAGCTTCGGAAGTTAAGGCGACTGATGATCTGCTGAATCCTCTCACTTGGCGACAGATCCTGTGGCGTTCAAATTCTAGTTATCTGTAACAGTCAGATTGTAGCCCTGCGTGGCGAAAATAATACTGGATAGTTGTTGCTATCACCTCTTCCCAGACTTTGCTTAGAAGAACCCATGAGTCCAGCATATTATTGGAGACCTTGTCATCCGACTCGATCTCTTAATTTTTTTAATGACATTTTGGCCCTTTGGCGACAAAACATTTGTCGTGTTGGCAGGAAAAAGACCAACTCTATATTTTAGGGTTGATAAAGAGAGCGGAGCAGTTGTCCACTAGTAGTAGGATTTTTCTTTCCTTCAGATTACATCTCATCTTCGTACTTCTTCTCCAAAAAGTTGGGATCTCATCCATGCGGACTTTTTGACCGGTAACTAGAAATTCTTGAAACTGCGCAGATTCTTCGACTTTCCGATAACCATTAGTTGTAGTTTTCTCTTCGATTCATGTTAGTGTCCGCTAGCACTAGTAATGCATTCTTTAGTGTTTAATAACCAAGCACTGCTCGTTTAGATTTGAGAGTCCTGTGTGGTATCCTTTTTAAAAAAATCCTGTCTCATCTGCATTGAAGATAGCGTTAGGAGAGTAACTCGAAGTCAACAGCCACACCTTCTCCAGATAATGTTCCTGTCAATACCGTGGACCTTCTGTAGGTATAACGTGTGCCCTACGGTAAGAAAATTCCAAGAAATGCACATTCCAGATGTCGCTTTTTCGGCGGAAGTGTACCGATTTTTTCGCTATAGAGAGTGAGCTATTTCGTTATAGAGAGGGAATTAATACACGCGCTGTTACGTAAAAACAAATAAGTCGGGTTCATTTTTACGTTATAGAGAGTTTTTCGCTATAGGGAGTTTCGTTACAGAGAGTGAAGACTGTATTTTTTGTTTTGAAATTTTTTTTAAACTAAAACCCCCTTTTCACCAATTTCATTTAATGATTAAACTTTTTACTTATTGTTAAATTTAACTTATAATTTGAATTCATCTTTTTTTTCTATACCCATTGAGCATAAATGTAGTACTCAGCCTATTAAAAAAATTAATTACACACTACAACAAAGTTTTTTTTTTATTTGGTTATTTGTGGTGTAACACGGAATCTGGTAGAATACAGAAATAAGCCTATTCCATCAGGAATTAGACTATTATATATTTTAAATTAAATGAATAATAATAATTATTAAAAATGATATTGTGAACTTATTTTTATATTAGCAATGTTTATCGGTCGAAAATATTATTTTATTTGACAAGTATACAAATAATAAAACTATTTTATATTATATTGGAACTGCGTTCGGTATGAATAATTTGGACTTCGAAAACAAGGTCATTAAATCAGTTCTCATTGTTTTACATGGCTAATTAGTATT
The DNA here is from genome assembly GCA_016648135.1 of Agrypnia vestita. Taxonomy (NCBI): domain Eukaryota; kingdom Metazoa; phylum Arthropoda; class Insecta; order Trichoptera; family Phryganeidae; genus Agrypnia; species Agrypnia vestita. Next base: position 109,809 of record JADDOH010001496.1, read on the forward strand.
AAAAAGAGACGACAGATGGGATGATCGTCTAGCGATGCAGTAATTTTGTTCCTAGTTAGAAAAAAGAATTTTTGTATTTTTAAAAATTTAAACTCAATGTTAATTATAGTCAAACGATTGTTTTTCTTTGAAGACAACCTGACGCACTTTGGTGTTAGGACACGTCGAATATTTTCAACAATTTTCATTGTATTATATTTACTTATACACATAACGATCTACGTCATAAAAATGCAGTAATCAGGTAATGAATTATTACATTTATAGCAAAATTTTAATAATGAAGCTATTTGATGTTATGTATGTAGGTATTACAAACCTACGGGTATACTAGGCTCAAGTTGAAAGAAAATATAATATTCTTACCCTTTTAACATCGGGAAGAAAAACATTCCAAATGAGTCCAGCATTCTGAATTGTCACACAGCGTAATTCTCAAATTTAATAAATGCTTCACAAATGAAGTACAACATAAACTCGTACCTAATAGAAATTCGTCATAAGTTTTGAATATTAAAATTACAACAAATATAAATGTCCGGGTAACTTGGGGTGTCCGTTTTGACAAAAAAAATTCGTCGCACTAGGATTAGTAAATTATAATAATATGTAATAATATTATTTATAGAGTCAAATTAATGTCACTTTCCGTCAACTGAACCCCAACAGCTAGCTACTGAAGAAATTATAATGTCGGTAGTTCATATTATGTCGGTGTACCAATATCAGAATGTCAACAAACGAGGCTCTGTGATTGGTTGAAATTGTGACATCCTATTGTATCTTAAATAACACTTATCGTTTAATATTCTACAAACATAATTCGACCTTTAGTCTTAAGTTTTGAGTTGTATTAAAGTGTTTTAAATTACATAGGAGTCGCTTCATTTAATATTTATATGTATAAAAAATGTCATATAAGAGATACTTTGTTGGTCAAGCGACCACCAAATTAGTTTAAGTAATAAGTACGAGAATTTGGCACACTAAGAATATTAATATCATATACTATTTAACATAGTAAGAATATTGACATATTGATATGACACAATTTGGCATAGTAAGAATAAGGTACGACACTGTGAGTGGTTTTTTGGAACAGTTATGCATTTATTCATTATGTATGGAGGAATAACAAATTATCTATAATTATCTTATCTATCCTGATTGGCTAAATAAAAAGGATAGAACGTCACTTATTTCGCTTTTTTGAGACAAAATGTGTTGTATATTCAAAATTTTTCTTAAGGAGGCAATTTAGTAATTAATCTTCAGATCGTTTCCATGTGTTTTTTAGTATTTACTCATTGTCAATACATTATTGTACACAATGTAGAAAAGTTTTGGTATGTAAAATTGTAATGCATTTGGCGAAAATTCGTAATCAGTTACCGCAAGTTATTGTAACAATTAATAAATTGTCTAACTGAGTTCTATCGTATAAACGATATATACCTACGTATGAACTTAAATGTTATTAATAATCAATCAATGAAATATTAACCCCGTAAATGTATATTTTATGTGAAGTTAGTTGACTGTAAAAAGGGTGTATATATTATTAATTATAACATATAAATTATGAATCTACAATAACACAAATTATTAGCATTACAAAAAATGTCAATTTTGTCATGAAGTAATTTGATTATATTTTCAGTTTGATTTATGTGAAAAGCTTTGTATTATTATTAATAACTAAAATAATAACTCTAACTAACGATCGCTTCACCGCCCAGCGGTAGCTATGATTCGAGGCAGATAGTGGCCACTATGCGGCCATTGGTGTATGTTGCTTCTAGGCACTGCTACTACAGTGATATGGTGGGCGCTTCCCACAATGGTAAGCCACTGAGAGGCCATTGGGGACCAAAATTGACATATTAAAATAAACATTATTTTCATAAAATTATTTTAAAACGCACTAACAGTTATCGACTTTAAAAATCATTTATCGACTACGTATATACGTCGCCTTGTATTCATGTAGATATAAAGTAGCGTTTTTGTTTCTAATGTCCTCATACATTATGAAGCATTTGTTTTCATTCTACATTCATTATTTGCCTAATATTTCTTCTAGCACGTTCTTCTTTATTCAAGTGTAGAACTATCCAAAAATTATTACCACTTTAACATCGGTCTTCTGGAATATTTAACACTCTTCGCCTGGCATTCCTACTATTTTACGTCATATTTTGAAGGCTGCGACTTGCATTCACACTGGAATAGTATTTTTTCGTAAAAATATTTATACAGTTTCATTAAAACATTAAGGTATAAAGCGATACGTTTGAAATTTAGATCGTACACTGCAGGTATTAAAAAATCAATTAAATTATGAATGATTATTATTAAAACAATTAACTTTGTTTCAATCACTAAATTTATTTTTAAACACTCAACATGTTTCATTACCAAAGGTCCCTTCTTCAGGAGGATGCTAAGTACACTTAATTAAAATAAATTATAAATACTTTTGGATATCTGAATTGGGTTTATCACACTAAATGTGTATACTGTCTTCTTCTTCTTCAATCAATAATAACAATAAAATTTATAACTAAAAATATGTAGAGGCGATAATATCGTGATATTTATGTAAACACTATATGCATTTACGTCCTTCCTAGGTAATTCGTGGGTACCTACATTAAATTCTTTTACAAAAATGTTACAGGAAATATACAAATTGAGTTGTAACTACCTCTGCACATATGCAACTATATTAATTTTTAAACAATCTTGTAGACCACACAGGTTCACAAAAATATCCAAACGATATTTTTTTTGTGGCAGAACTAAATATAAAGGTTTTATTTACTTACAAGCCGTTTCACCGCCGCGGTTGGCAGAGAGGATAGAGCGCCACACTCTTTCATCCTAACACATAACTCTCGCCTTATCCAAAATCATACATCTTCCAGTATCTGTTAAATCTGATCATGCCACGTCTTTCGCGGTGGTCCTCTCATTCTGATGCTGTCAACACTTGCAATTTATTTTTCACGTAACCTAATCCTATTAAAATTATAATCTCAGACACGCCGTGTAATATTGGTTTTTATAAATTTTCACTCGACAGTGAGATATAAAGAAATCTTCTCCTCATTATCAAAACGCGAGAGACACGCCGTCGCCGAAAAGCCGCCTTCACATATTTTTCTAACCATTTTTTCCTCATTCATTCTCCCAAGATGACCTGATCACCTGAGCAACCCTTTTTTAATTCTATTAACTATGCTCAGATCGGTTCTAAATTATTTTCTAATTAGTTCTTTATTCACTCTATCATAAATGGATTTGCCATTTCCACTGCACGATGATTGTTTTCTTTATTATTGTGGTTTTAATACACAGTTGATTAGTTTATTATATATTATAGAAAGCGCTTCATATAAAATCTTTTATTTACTGATAAACATAAACTAAATTATTCAAACAATTTTTTCCGGGTGGTGGTAAGTCACACGCCTTTTCAATGAAAACAATCGAAATCTATTAATACAATACACAATGAGTACTTACTTGATTGTCAGGGCCAGAAGGATGATAATGAGTGCCACCAGCGCCATTGCAATAATGACTCCATATATCATGAAGGTTCCATCGCTTGGAGCATCTGCAAATATAAAAGAAAAACATTATTTTAAAACTGTACCGTAAATAGATAATATTATTGCATGATTAGGATTTGTGATTGAATTGAGATATTCTAAGAAAAATAGCGTTTTTCCGCCAAGTTCTTCTAGAAATTCTTATATCTAACCTTATATTCCTCATGTGTATCTCACGTTTGAAAGGAAACTGAGATATTACATCAGAGTGAAGAAATAATTTTTTTATATTTTTTTGTTCTTTTTACAATTATTAATATCATTTAACATTTAAAATATGGGAACAATTAATTTTATTACCTCTATGAGAGTCAGAAGACTCGTGTATAGAGTATTACAGGTACAAGGTATAGATATGCATTTTAAAACAATTTCAAGATTCTATTATGTGTCTAGTATTTGTTTGTATATGTAAATATTTTTAAATTTCAATTTTTATATTTTTCTGATCGTCTAGGAGAGATTATTAAAAAAATTTATACCAATAAAACTAAAATGATTTTGGGTAGTGGTAAAATTAAATTTTATTATGTTAAGTGTATCTTTAAATCTCGTAGATCTAAAATAGCTTCTTGTTTAAATTTTCAATTTAAAAATACTGTATTATTGAATTTTTTTTTATATATCTCTTATTTTTGATAATTTGAATTCTCAATTAAGCTGAGTAGTCATTTTTCTTTAGAATTATTTTAATTATAATTTTTAGGGTATTTTCTAATTTTGATATTGTGGTTTTATATGCCACTCCCCATACATGTAATTATCTTTGTAATATTAAACCGGACGTGTTTACTTTGAACCTACATTTCCCAAATGAAAATGAAAAAAAACACATGTCTATTGATAGAAATATAAAAATGATTGCAAATTTTAAATTATTTAGTTTTAGTTCTATTATATTCATTCACGGGTTTTATACTTTAGTATTAATTAATTAATGTTAGTCCTCATTTAAAAAATTGATAATTACAAGACATTCAGTTCGGCCAAGATGCTCCATGGATTATATAATTTGAATACTCTATGGGCTCCATTTCATTTATATAGCCTTAAATTAGAGTTGTTCGTTTACAAAATGTGCGACACAAAAACTTCCCATGTATTTTCATTTAATCCTAAACAAGTTATAAGTCTGGTTCGTGTGTCTAGTATCTGGTTAGTTTGCGAATAAAACTGGAATTCGATATTGCGCAGATAAAAATGCTATCTGAACTTCGGCCCCGATTATGTATTAATCCTAATAGCGCGATTACAAAGGCAAATGCACTTAGTATTGTAAATAAAACAATTGCGCCATTTGTTAACGAAATCAATATTCTACTCTCGAATCAGACTGTACTGGATATTACTAGTCTTCAGGTAAGAATTTTCTGGGATATTCTGCCGTGCGTATACTACCTCTCTAGCCGATCGCCGGGACCCCGGAAATATTGGCTTGCAATCACATCGTCAACACTCACAGCAACACATCAGTAATGGACCCTGCAGTGGGATTCAAAACTTCGGCATGGGAGGTTGTCCATCAGTGGCAGAATATCCCAGAAAAGTCTAACCAGAAGATTATAAACAGCCGTGAAAACTTGAGAAAGATATTGCTTGTGCCTACTTACAGGTGTAATATTTTAGTGAATTATAAATATTGATAAAAGTAAACTAAAAAACTCCATTGATTGATTTCATAATGACTATTTACAATTACTTATACATCGAATACTAGCATTAGTTGATAATATTCCCGCTTAAAAAAAAGTAAATGTCGCTAATATCGCTTGAAATGTCTATTATTCGTTGCAAGAAATGGATCTCGAAATAAATAGTATTTCTTCCAGTCATATAAACGGAATAGAAATTTACAAACATTAGTGTCTGACTTTTCGATTGCGTAATGCAACGTGCGTGCCCCTTTTTACATAAATGCAAATTTTGCAAGTTCAACAACTGATTTTAAACATTTTTTGAAAACTTTAAAACACCAGGCGAAGGAGGGATGTTCATTTTATTTTTTATTCATTATTTAACAGTGTAAGGTTAAATAGAATGTGTAATTTATATTTGGGGTGAAAAACTTGTATCAGAATGTAAAGTAAAATTATTTTTTGATTGTAAATTTTAATGATAACAGACACCAACTGAAACTGCATACCGTATAACACAACAATTAAACATCGAAAACATTACAAAAATCGAAACACTTAAAATCATTCACAGACTAGCAATTGGCGAAATACAAGACATAAAATTACACAAAATACACGAAAAACACCAACACAACACTAGAATTGCTCAAAACTATCACATAAAATACGCCAAAACAAAAACAGGACAATCCCGACTAATTTGCAACGGATTAAAACTATACAACGACCTGCCACAACAGACCAAATAAGTGACCACCGACAAATTCCTAAAATTCCTAAAACATTCTGTTTAAGGAGCTAAACGTCACCAAATTTATAAAACTGGGAAGACTTCGGTGGCTGGGTCATATGGAGAGAATGACTGAGCATCAAGCACCGAAGTGTCTGCTAAACTTAAGACCGATAGGGCGAAGGATCTTAGGAAGGCCAAAATTAAGATGGAGCGACAAAGTCCTCAAAGACATATCTGCCTTGGAGCTTCGGAACTAGCACAAAACCAAGATGAGTGGAGGAAGACTCTTGAGAAGGCCAAGATACACCAGGAGTTATAGAACCAAGAGTGGTGATGATGATGATTTTTTCAATCAATTTATTGTAATAAAAACGTATTTTAATATAAATTTTAAAATATTTAAATTTAAAAAAAATCAAAATTTAATGTCATTCAAAATAAAATATATGTATATACCATACAGGATGTAAGAGAGCTAGTCCACAATAATTTATATGTAGATTCTTGACTTATTATGAATCGAAATGCTCATGCAACTACGTCCCGATATCAATAGTTATCTAATATCAATAGATATGTGACATTAAAGTGTGCATTTTTTTTAAAAATATTTCTGAATTATCTTCTGTAATACGTAAAACTATCATGAAAGTTAACTTATATTGAATATTTAAAAGTTATTCGTATAAATACAACTCGTCGTCGATGACAACGCATTTTGACAACTTTATCGGTATGCACGGTTATTATGGCTGTTTTTGTTTTTCGCGAAAAAAACTCGTCGACCGAGAGCTCGATTCCAAAAATTTCAAGTTCTCCAGACGGGCGGAGCCCGCCGACGATTTTGGGAAATAGTTGTCGCGGGACGTTTTTCCTCTTCAGAATAGAGTCGAATCCCACCTTTTTTCATTTTAATCCGAAAATCCGCTTTGCAACGCTAATAACTTTGCGAGTTTTCATCCGATGCTGAAATGAAATCATTTCCCGAAACCCTCATTGCAACCTGATTTTATTTTTCTGTGCCTCCCCTCCCCCTACTCCCCTTCCACTGGGCTCTTCTCAAAAATTTTATTTCCATTTTTCATTTGCAATTAAACATGGTGTTTAAGAAAAAAACGAAAATATGAATGGTGCAAAATTGCGAAATCTGGCCGTCTTTCTTTCATATATTGAAATTTTGCATCAGTCTCTTTCTTACGGCGTGACAAAAATAAAACTCCTTTTTTGGGCTTTTTTGCCGAGCGCGATGTTTCTGCAACTATTTGCATATTGCGAGTATCACGTTCGAATAATAGTAAGTAAGCCTTTGCCTATTTTTTTATATTTTTAGCCCCCCCCCCCACAGTTTTCTTGATATCCACCCAAAATCGAAATTTTCTGTTTTATTAATAATTCGGAAAAAAAAAATAGGATCGAGGTGTGACAACTTCTTTAACATTGCGCTCAACAGCTCGCATCAGATCTATAGGAAATTATTGTTCCGAATTGCATGTCCACGGAATGGTATTCGTTTTAGAGTTTTTTTGTCGTTTTTTATACTTTATTATGCTGCTTTGCGACGCGTTGTCCAATTTTACATGTAATATTACAATCGATAGAAAACGAGTGCCGCTATCGATTGTGTTGAAAATAAATGTTATGAAGTAATGCACTTCAGAATTAAGTACACTTTCATTTGGTTTTCACAGTTTTAGCCGCTGCTCAGTGAGGGGTAGCTCTATTCTCCATCCAAAAATTACAATTTGTAGAGTTTATACTTTTAATGTTTTGGAGTATTTATCTTTTTTATATACTTTTTTTCACAAAATTATAAGCTAAGACTTATTTATTTTTCAAAAAATTTGCAATTATTTAAAAAAAATATTAATTTTTTTCTTCAAGATGCCAAGAACGGCACTCGAAAGGCTGCGTTCCTGAATGATCACACTTGAATGACGTCATTAAGATAAATCAGTACAGTTGTACATTAATCTTTCCTAGAAGCATCCTTACTATACAGAGAAGAAGTTTGAATGAGTTTTAATGACATCGAATGAAAAATTCTGCATACATGTCTTTTTCTTGCGTATAAAGCATTTATAATGAAAACTTTGTTTTTATGGTAAAATTATTTTTTTCTTTAATCAGTAGTACCTACTACTCTCGATAATATACTTTTACAGAACGAAAATCTAAATATTTCTTTAGTTATAGCTTGGAAAGTAAATATTCGTCAGGCATGTACACGAGCGCACTTCGAGAGCTTCCGCCTCTATTTCCATAACGTTATTATTTTCAGATATCAGTGTCTAAGTACAAATAGTCCGTGTAGTGATTAATACCTCACTAATAAGGATTACTGTAAGGTAAAAAGGTATAACACTGGCTCACTATTACTCTCAGCCCCGAGCGCAGGCGTCCATCCAACTCACGGTGTTTCGTACAAACAACTGCCCGCATTTCCGGTTGACAGCCACCCCCTCTACTAAGAGTACATGAGACAATGTATTATATCTATTCCATAGATACAAACACTACAGTCCGTATTGAATTTTTTCAAAGCTCTGTATGAAAATCATTGTTTCGAAATAGATTATCAATATTTTTTAGTTTTTCTGACATTCATTTGTATAAATTTACTACATGCATTATATGTGGAGAATATGAACATATTGAATAGACATTGACAGAAATTTTAAATTGTGACAATAATTGAGAAATTGTTGCAAAAATGATGCTGTATACATTCGGTATCCATTTTTATAAGTTTATTTGAATATTAATTTTATTGAATTTAATATTAATCAAACCTCTTACGAGTGTAAGGGTAAATCACAAGATGTTAATCTACCTTAAGGCTTCGCACACTATTATTATTATTGATCAATATTATTGAAAGCGTTTTTGTTAATCGCACTGTACTGATAAATCAAAATTTAAAATGAAACTACCAATACGTATGCAGAATATTCAAGAAATATGAAGAATTTTAATGTTTATTTATGTCATTTTCCGTGTTCAGAGTACCTACTGTGGTACTACGAATTCTGTTTTTAAAATAAACTTTTTCCTTCTATAGTCATTATTCTTCGTAATTATTTACACTGTTGTTAAGAGTTGACATTTTTTATTAGCGATCATATAACAGTTGATTCATGATCGAGAGTCAGGAATATGTAGGAAGTGCCTTGTTCAATGTTTTGGTATTCACAGTGTTTTAGGAAATTCGTAGTAAAGGTTCTCAAAAATATAAAATAAATGTTTTTAAAATACTCCATACCCACGATGATATACTTTCATAATATGTAAATTGTTTTAATTTTGAATCATTATAAGTAAACTTATTAAAGAAGAATAGTACATAGATGCTTTTTTAGTGCATTTTAGTCAATGTAGTTTTCAACGTTAGACAAAATATTAACGAATAAAATATTAAGTATAAAAATGCAAGTTATTCTGAAGAAATATAATATAGTTATGTAATGAATTAATTCATTTATAATGTAGTTTAATATCTACAATACAACAGAGATATTAAAATGATATTATTATATATTATACATGTTAACAACATTTAATGAAATAAATCTGAATATCGGTTAACATATTAATTGAAATAATATTATATATACTTATTATATCATATTAATATGGAACCTGAAATAGTTTCCGAAAGTCAGTCAGTCAAAGAGGTTGGACACAAGGTAAAATAGCCCAGAAAACTCAACACGAAAGACTCTGATCGGCCGTACAAAGTTATGAAATTTTTAAACCAAGTCGCTTTTCTATTTGATTTACACTAGAATTATATTTAGGATATTAGTCAACGTGTACTTTGTCATACTGTGTGTAAAATATTCGGTTATTATACGTATTTACAGGGCTATTTCGTATTATATTTGTACACATTTCACTTAAAATATTCTGAGTCATTGTTACTATCGAAAAGTAATTGATTTTTCTACTGTTTACTATTTCATTAATTGCGCACACTAATGATTCACGAGACACGATGAGATAAATCTCAGTGATTTAATTTACATAGTTATTCGTTCTATATGCACGTACTGAGATTTTGATCTGGAGAGAAACTCAAAGATCAGCTTGAGATAGATAGAAGGGGACAAAAATCCCAGTACATGACTGTACAATTTACAATTGACACAGAAATTCGATGCGGAGGCACAAACGTCACCTGAAACTATAGAAACCTACAATTATTTATTTTAAAATATTATATAAATAGAATACTTTGAATCATAAATATTTTTCCATTTTACCTGCTGCTGGGTAGATTCTATTTCACATTAGGCTTGCACCAAGTGAGACGTGGTGTGTACGTGGGGGTAACGAAAGCAGAGTTGTCTCCAAAAAATCTCATGGGTGTAAAATCCATATCTCAGGGATTGTCCCAAATTGAAAATATCATCCGCGGACACGGGCATAAGAGTATCACCAACAAAACCGAAGTGAAAAATTGTTAGAGGTTGTCAAAAAGTATGAAACATACCGACCGATTAATTTGATGGTCGAGCCATGCCATTTAATTTGTCCAATGTCATGTTCAGTCATTCGAAAGAATCAAATAATAGTGTTGGTAAAGCTACCCAAGGGACACGGTTACATACGTATTTATAAAGTGCATTCAATTCATCTCTGCACAACATGAGTCATACAGGTAACCGATTAAAAACAAGCGTATTGTTCTCATTCCTCCGTGCGTACAATCGATTAATTCCTAGAAATTTCTGTACACAACTGGCGACTGTTGTGCTTTTTTATCTTCTAATGACCATAATATTATCATTGCTTTGCATGTTGGTTTATATCACACAAGGTCACGCATGAAAGGGTGACGTCAAGCAGTGTATGATTACATGTAGGTATATGCTCACTGCGTAAATTTAAGAGGAATCCCGAAATAACAAACGTAGTTTTATTTTGTATGCAAATATACTAAACAAAAATATGTTGTTCGATTGCAAAAGAAGAAAACATCTTGAGTTTGAAAATAAATTAAAGTAACGAGAAAACAGAATTATTATGTTCACCAATTTATAAATGGTAAACAACGGACTTAAAATGATAAAATGAACAATATTAAAAAAAATATTATTTAAAAATCGATTTTTAGTTACTGGAATATTCTTAAATCAATTTATGGAACTGCTGTGACTATGCACACATTTAACGATCAATATTCACGAGTCAAGGTTCCTTAAGCAACCCAATAATTGTATTTTAACTGTAAGTGTGTTTTTTTGTTTATTTAGCCAAAGTTTTGGAATACATTCAAAGTGCACCGGCTACGCTAACCTGATGATGAACACAGAAATATATTTCACAAACATCACCCACAAAAATTAATCTATTTAGACTAGAATTTTGAAATGTTATTGATATTTTCGATTCTATAAGCATGTTGTGTATGTATTTATTATGCGGCCAATTAATTTATTCAAATAATTATGACCATCAGATATTTTAGCAGTCATATCGAGACTTACGAAAGGCTACTGATGTTGGAACTCGGAAGCGAGGTCATTTCCTAATTTATGTCTGCAATCCCGCTAATGTCCGATACAAAAGTTTACTGACCCGATATTACCTTGATTTGGCACAATGAATATTTTTCGTATCTCTGAATTTAAGCTTTTATCGGTTGTACAAACATATTAAATGAGATCCACCAAAAAGGCAACAGATTAGTTGGCGTGAAACTCCCTTGAACCTTAGCCATAGTGATAAAACATATTTTGATAGCTCTGATGCCTCAGAAACTGCTGAAAATATTATATACGATAAAATTACGAAAAACACGTTTTCATTTAAAATAAACAATATTTAATTTCTGAACCCCAACCTACGGACCTACAGTAATGTAGAGTAGTAGTATAATTATTTCACAATAAGACGTATTTTAATATTGAAAATACCCCGAGTAATTGTTTTTATATTCTAATAAAGAGTTGGTATCTGCGCAAAAATAAAGTTTTAACATGTGTGAATAATGAAAATACACGTTAGAAAACAAAACACTTCACAAAAGTACAAAAAACCGTAATCGAATTGATTAGTTTCATTTCGCTTTTCGTATCACATATTGCAAAATGATTACGACATGACAAAAAAATTCTTGGAAAATGTGGCTTGGACAGTAAGAAAATCAGTATAGAATTGTAATTAGTTAAGATACAAGAATTTTAATTAGCAAAGAAAATTTTTAAACCGCCTCATTTCAATCCGCCCTCAAAGAGCGAATTGTGCCATTTAACAAGTTATAATTGAAGTGTTACTAAAAATGAATAAATGTATATAAACATACATTTATTTCATTTACGTCCACAATTTTTTAAACCAAAGCCATTAAATTTTGCGAGTTGATAGAAAGAAGATGAAAAATAAAAAAAACTGCTGAATTCAATGATAGCCAATTTTCTCTACTTCAGCAGTTCAATTCAAATTTATAACAGTTGCATCTTTGCATAGCACCGTCAAACGGATAGAAAATTTACAATATAATTTATTTCTACCTAATTATCTGGTCGATATAGTAATTGTTGACGGCAACCAATTGAATTAATACAAGAATCATTTGGAGAACGGAAGTTAAATGGAAGGCTTGTATGTCCATATTAATTTATTACCGCCCAGGTAGGCGCAGTACGAGGTCTAATGCTTAAATTTTTCTTTGATATATAAACTTAAAACTTCTAAACGTTAAAATGATTGGCTCCAATTATAGTGCATTACGAATATTTCTCTCCATTCCCTTACACGCTACTCTTCGCAGGCAAGAGGCACCACCATGTAATGTGGTGGTGTACTGCGGGGCGGGTCTTTTATTTGGAATAAAGTATTGTTTGGTAATAATATATTATCAATACTCCCAAGTATTCTAAAAGATTCGACAACAATTTCGACAGCAGCAATTTCCGTAAAGCAAAGGAACAAGCCTTTCCTTTCGTTAATTTCGGCTATTTATCACTGTTACGTTTCACAATCGTTCCCAGCATTTAAACTGTTCAACCGATTAATAATCTGCAATCATTCTTCCACAAACAAATTACTATCGATTGTTTATTATAACATATTTCGTCTGTATATTAACCAACCTATTATATATGCTTTCTTAGTTATATAATACATAAATATAATTATATAATACTCGGATGTAAGGTTTGTGTCTGTTTTTTATGTTTAATACATTTTTAAATAATTTAGCGAAACTTCAATTGTGGAGTTTAAGCCCGTTCGGTGACATTCGATATCGAATTAATTTGCATATATTTTAGCTCATATTAATCTATTTCGACCTTGTAGCTTGCCATTAGTTCATACATACGTACGTGCACTCATTTCTATGGCTTATGCTTAACTTGGCTTAGAAAATTTATGTTTACGTAGGTGGTTTCTTAAGGCTATTGCGTCACGATAACTTGCCTACGTCATTTTACGTACATCATACCGTGTAATAAATACATGTATAATATGTTACATAAAAATGCTCTCAGGTTTTCACGGCCGCTCAGAATCTTCCGACTAGAGTTTTCTGAGATATTCTGCAGTGTGTATACTACTACCATTTTGCTTTCTGTCGTCTCGGATCCCATCTTTGCGGATATCTTTGAAATCACAGATTTCTTATTCTGTTACTTGTTGTGTCATCTTCTTTTGAAGCTAGACGAACTTTCTGGCAACAATAATCACATTGACAGCAACTCCGAAGACATTCTTCTTCTTCCAACACTCTTCAATTCTGGTAAAAATTAAGATCTCGACGAAGACTTTTTAACATGTCAGGAATAAATTAATTATAATAATTAACATGTCCGGATCTAGAGATTTTTAAAATGTTAGGATTAAATTTCTACCGCATTATGTGTACTTTAATCCCAATTATACTAATTCATAGTAATACTGATTTATATAATGTATAAACTGACACTATTCTTACATTTTAATATGTCATTAGTATTATAATCAAAACTTTAAGATAGTCTTAAATTTCTTGCGCATATAAACTATATTTAGAGAGCAATAAAGCACAAAAGTTAACCGCAAAATATTTTGCAAGTATTGTAAATTGAATGCCAAAACTTTCGACAATATTATACGTATGCAATTTCATAAAAGATGTGTATATTTGATGAGTTATAAATAGTATTAGATAAATCGACAGAAATATTAGATAAAAAAACAGACAGTACAAGGGACTGACAAGATTAATTGTTACAAATGGTGAATGATTTATGAATTTTCTTGAGTAAGACAAGAACATGGCCATATAAGTGTTTTGTTATAAATTTTAATGCGTATTTTATTGAAATTGCAATTGATTTTATAATAATTTTCCGTATCAAGTCAATAATTTTAACCCCATCAATAAATTCTACACGCAGTCAATACTCTGCAAATAGCTCATCGTAGCTCATCAGATCAATATAAGGAGTTCAGAAACAGAACGGTTTAATTTTTTATTCTAGTGGAGGTGAATTTGTCTATTTTTTACAATATATTGATAAACCAGTTTGTGGTGATTACTGATTACGTTTGCCGTTTGGGTATTCGTTGTTTGGAAGTGTGTTTTTGAGATTACAATTCGTAACTGGTTATAAAAATGAAGCCCAACTATACAATATGCAGTGTATAGTCATAAAGAAAAACAACATTCACATGTCTAAATTATATATATTAATAATTAATAATTATATATAGGGATCATTTTGTTGACAACGAGCGACGGGTGATAAATAAAAGTCTAGTTTAGGGTTGCCAAACGTCTTTTGATTGACCTGCGTTTTTAACTTTCTTTTAAATTTAAAATTTATTAAAACGTATATTAGTTAATGTATTTATTATAATGGTTGAATTCATTTTCGATGTTTTAATTATTTACTTTCCTCTGTCATTTAACTCCAAATTCACATTTTATTTTTATAATTATTTATAAAAGAAGTAGCTTGTTGGTTAATATTGTTAATGGTTATAATGTTTAGTAGTGATCGCCTAATGATCCTGTGGTAGGAGGTTCGAGCCTAACTCCAGGAAACCTATTATCAGAATACAAGCATTAAGCTTAATTTAAAAATAGTAAGAATAGAAATGTGACACTTTTTCCGTTTACCCATTTTAAAGAAATAGGTAGATAGGCATATAATTTTTTTAAGAACAATTAGCTTGAAGAATATTTACATTAGCAGAGGTTGTAATTTCACAATAACGGAATTAACAATAAATAAAACTTGTTTATTAGAAATTTTGCTTCTGGTAATTAAAAATAACCCAAAGGGAAAATAATGTATAAAAAAGGGTCACATATATTTTAACTATTGTATTTATTCGTGGACAATGTTATTTATTAAATTTTTATTCACATTTTACATTTCTTACTTCTTACAAGAAAGAAGACAGTAAAATGTTTTCTCCTCAAAGGTCACTTGGGCCCATAATAAACATGAACAATATAGTCTGGTTTATTTCGGTTATGAAGTCGTACAATTTTACGCAGTTTAACGTTTCCCTAAATCCAGGCCGACATTTCAAACCTGCTCGGATTTTAGCCCAGACTCTTTTTGAGTACCTAATTTAAAAAAAAGCCTTTTGTGATATGTATTTGTTTATCTTAATTAGAAGTACAGCAACAAATTGATTTTGTTCTATACAATTATTCTCGGCTTTGATGCCAGTTTCAATGTAAACACTTTCTATGTCAGGTTTCTATGTAAACAAAATAAATTTTATATAAAAGTACCTATATAGCGTTGAACTTAACATTAGAAATGATAAAATATAAAATACAATGATTTTTGTGAAGCGTTTCATTTCATTTATTGTGGGAATAGTGGCTTTTTAATTAATTTAGATTATTATATTACCTTGAGAATTGTAAACTTAGGATTAGTTACCATAAAAAACTAATTTTTTCTTCATATTTGCAACATTAAATTTGCAAAAAACATCTCTACTACCTGTGCAAAAACGTCGCGAAATAGCAGACTTCATTTTTTGCAAAAATTTCCTCAGGCTCAATAGATTGTCCTGAATTATTATCCAAGCTCTTGATCAAAGTTCCTCCTATAGTTCTTAGAATCAACCCTCTTCTTTTTACTCCCTTTGTTTCTACAATCTACAGACAAAACACATATTTGTGGCGAACTTGGCGGATACCTTGTGGTAATCGAGGACCTCCGACACAACTCCGAAAAAAACGCTACTCGCGTTCGGAAATGGCGTCGTTGGAGACCTTACTTTTCAATACCTACGCTCTCGTATCAATTATATATAGTTTTATCAATATACTATATCATATATATGTACACCACGCAAATACGATATTTTGTCACTACCAGTAAAAACCTATAATTGGCTTTTATGTTTCCCATTCTTTATATTTACTTAATTATTGTTAGCTGTTGATTTTCCAATTAAATATAAATAAAATAAATAAAAAGTATTATTTTTGGACATAACTATCCATTACGCAATTAATATTAAAAATATTGCGAGTTGACTATACATATAGTGATATTATTAGTGGCGTTCAAATCTGACGCTTATGGAAAGCTCGGCGTAATAAGAATTTTGGAATCTTTAGTAAAATAAATAATTTTCTCATAACATTTCAAACACAATTAGTATCGTATCATTAAAGTTTAATTCGATCGTTTTATTTTATTTGATAAATACTTTTTATATTATTCCTCCGCTTTTTTGAATCCATAGAATGCACGCCCTCTAGCAACCATTGTTGGCGGGAACTGCGCTAAAGTTGAACAGATTTCTCCAGCTCCCGGTCTCCTGCCTAGATAATGTCACTTTATAAAATAAAGCTCCATGCATAGTGTGATTTATCTCCCCTATACATCTAGACATTAAAAATTAGAAAAATGGTTTTTTTCTTGGTGAAAAATATTTTAAGATGTTCTTTAGATGTATACAAAAAGTAACTTACTTTTTATGCAAACGTGGTCTGAAGACTCAATTTACATATGTAACTACAAAAAAGAGTCGCTCATATAGTTGGGGAGTGTTTGCAAATAAATGGGGAAAAATGGTAAGAAAAATATATGAGCAAGAGTTGACGGCGCCAGAAAGAGAGGGCGACCGCGGAAGACGTGGCAAGACCATGACCCGATTAACCAGATACTGGAATTTTTAAGAGCCTCAAAAATCGTCAAAATGCTTGCGAAGTTTAAAGAATGTGGATGAGACGGAAGTTGTGTGTGAGGACAGAAGTGTGGCACTCCATCCTCTCTGCTTACCCCCGTGGAGAAACGGCGTGTTGGTTAGAAAGTACTTTTCAAAAATCTCAATAAACCTTCACATCACCATCTATCAGTAGTTTTTTTTTGCAAATAAATATCAATGCTATTGGAAAAAAAATGTACGTTTAGAATATACAGTGTACAATATCATTACTCAATTTTTTTGAAGATATTTCATAAATGCAATCAAATTAAAACATGAGAAGGTCTTGTAATTTAGCAATCGGCCGTAGAGACCCAAACACTGATGAGAATACGTAACACCTCAGAGTCGAAAGCAATTTTAGCTGAAGGTCTCAACCGAGTCGCCAATTTGTTTTTCGTTTTAAATGTGTATTTTTGTTTTATTTTCATGCGAAATCGTCTTACTAAACACCGAAAATAATATTATGATGATCTGTCAAAACGTCGAAGAAGTCGTCAAAATATGATATTATTTAAAAAATTTCAAAACAAAATGAACTGGTACATATTTTATTTCGAAAACTGTTATATACATATTCATAAATGTTTGAATTTAATAAAACAATAACGTTTGTTGTCTGCCTTTATATAATAGTGAGTATATTTATTTTCATAGAGTGTGTGTTAACTATGAAATATTCAATTTTGGATAATATAGTATAGTAGTAGGTATCTTGATTTATATTTTTTTTTATAAAATAGTCATAAACAGAAAAAAGTCTGCATTTAAAATGTGTGTATATATGCAGTAGTAGATCTGCTATACTAGTATGATATTAAACTGCGCGCATATTTTAACCATTTTTAAAGTAAAAAATCCCCATAAATTTATTAAAATTACAAATTTGGTTCACAAATCAATTAAAAACGAGTTTTAATGCACTAAGTAAGATACTCATGAGTTTTATTTTTTAATACTCCAGAATTTCAGTATGTACACTTTGCCAATATCTGACAAAATACTCAAAAAACGACACCACAATATTTTTGATACAAAAAGTAATAAATATTTTATCGTATGTGTAATGACGTTGGTCGAACGAGTTGACAATGGTGTGGCGTTTTAGATTTCAGGGATTTAATGACATTTTAACAGACTTCTCAACACTACAACGAAATAGCAGATCAGAATCAATTATTAACAAATAAGACATATTTTAAAGCGTATTAGTCGCAATGGTAACCTATTAGCTTTTTTATAAAAAACCATTTGCTAATTCTCATGTCGTACATTTGAAAATAACAATGCAATGACGTAAACACTTTATGTGTACCTACCTCTGCCTCTGCGATTGTCGCATTACTTGTAAAGGTAAATCCGGAGCACGGAATGAATAATTTTTGAAATTGGAAGCTTCCACCGGATGTGACAAACCGTCTGACAATATGACGGCGCCTGGCTGGGTTCATCGTTTCCGTTCAACACATACACAAAAAAAACAATATAATGTGTACACAATACACAAAAAAAATAGCGAACATGCCTCGAGCAGTATTGCGAACATCATGTGGCAACCAGACTTGTACAATATCCGGAATAAATGGGATCAAATTATAAAATGTTAGTTTAATATTTGGCTTAAATTTCTGTCTCGTAATTAAATAAAATTACATATTTTTCAAGAACATACCCAATACAAAATCTATGAAATAAAAATTTAACCGACATTTATTGAAAAATACCATGCGGTCCAGTAGCACATGACAGAAATACCTACATGTATTGTGACCTCACCAGGAATCGGACCAAGAACCCCCGGTATGAGGCACCGGCGTCATTCTCGGTGGACTACGAGGACTACCGTTTCATTTTTATATTTTTATTATTTTAAATAAAAGCATTAATATTCAATCAATTTATACCGTTATCACTTCGTTAGTTTTTTTCTTAAAATATTGTCGTGGAAATAAATTCATTTGTTGTAGGAATTTATTTATGTACTTAAAACGCTCGGAACCTCCATCACAATATTGACTGACACAAAGATACTATTTGCATTCGGTATATACTATTATCTAAAAAAGGTCAAATCTCTTTTGAATCGATGTTGTCTGATTAATCCGGAGATGTACATAACTTTTTTTCTGAAAAACAAACCATCAAACCATGTCTTCGTGCATTAATTTTATTTTGCTATAATACAAAGCATAAAATATCGCATGGCATTGGTTTCAAAGACCAACCATGCCAAGGTAAGAGATTTCGATCATTCTGCGGTTAAATTTCTCGTTGCGTGACGTTATTTTCACAGCATTGTGTGAAAAATTAGTACATATTCAAACAATTGCCATGTTTGATTTCTCTAGAAATCTCTACACTATTAGTTATAAATATGTATTCTTGTATAGTATTACAGAGTATTGACTCTAACCAATCAGCTATCGTGGCTGCACCGAAAATGGTTCGACTATGCTGGGCCGGACATACGCAAATAATGCCTCTTGGAGGTATCAACATACGGCACCGAATCAGAAACGATTTTGAGCGGAACGCAAATATGAGGAAGATCTCGAAGAACCTACTGCGGCTGGAGGATACTCAGCCATGGAGCATTTTTTTTTTTGAAAAAACTGGGTGAATGGTGTTTGCTTTGTTTTTCAGAAATGTTTATGTAGGTATAATTTTATCGATTTATCTTTTAAATAAAATTTTTTATCTATCTTATCTATGTTATCTATCTGTTTATCCGTCCATCTATCGGTCCGTAAAGTACAAAACTTGCTGGAATTAAAATATTAGATAAAATTAGAGTGACACGCAGTCAGCGCGCGGCTCAAACAACACGTAAGGGTCGAAATTACACGGTATCTGTTCTTTTTCCTTGCACTATCCAAACTCCTTGCCTAGGTAGGCTATTGGGGTCGGCTCTTCTCGTTCTCAGGCTGCATCTTCATTGGTTCTGGGTATCACTATCATCCAGGCTGTTTCTCTGAAGCATTTTGGAGCATTTAGTCATCCAGAAGTTCTTTGGCCTTTCTCTAGATGGCTATCAAAGAAGCTCCATAGACATTGCCTACCTCACCGTGTGGTCTGGTAGTCTCCGTCTTACGTGCCCATACCATCTTAACTGTCGTTCTTCCAGCTTACAGTTTACATACGTCTGTGATTACCACGAATGCGAAAACTTTTAATCCTATCTTTTAGTGGTGTGGTCGAAATTACACGCGGTGTTGATATTTTTATATGACTACTTTTTTTTATTATATTTAGTTTTAGGTTTAAGCGAACAAAGTCAATTAAAAAAAGTAAATGTTTTATATTCATGAATCATCATCCTCCAATAATTAGGTCACACCAATTTTTACGGGTATACGTCTGGTTTTAATATTAAAAGCAATACATTTTAGTCAACTGAGTTGCGACACATAAAAAGTTAGTTGGCGTGTTTTAACTATATTTTCCTTCGGAAGCCATGGCTGACCTGAATTCGTGTTACCTCATAACTCACTCACTGGGTCAAGGAGCAAATTGCTCAGCAAAAATGTAGAAAATATTTAATATTTATCCCTACATATTATGCATGCATTATTTGACAAATGTTTTGTGAAAAAATAGTTATTTAAATTACTTTTTATTTGTCGTTCCCTTTCAAAAAATAATATATTTCAACAAAAATAAATTTTATATTCATATAATTGCGATGAACACTAAAACAAATATATGATAACTAAATAATAAAGGTGCATCATCTAAGGCAAGGAAAATCCGTTGCCCCCAAATTATACAATTTTTTGGTGTTTTAATTTTTTTAACACTGACGCTATTTATGTTATAGAACTCCATTATTTTAAATTCAAAAATAAAAAATCAAAACACGATTTTTTTTTAGTTCAAATTTATTTTACCACACACAGGACGATCGTTTCGGCTTATTAAGCCTTTATCAACTGATTGTTCAGTTGATATGATTGCTCAGTTGATAAAGGCTTAATAAGCCGAAACGATCGTCCTGTGTGTGGTAAAATAAATTTGAACTCAAAAAAAATTCGTGTTTTGATTTTTTATTTTTGAATTTATACAATTTTTTGTTTACTCACCAGTAGTTATTTATGTCTGACGTCTGGTGACCACAAGGCCTGTTAAAAAACGGCAAAGTAAAAAAAATGATATTCAAAAGTCAAAATGCATACAAAATAGGACTAAATCAAATTATTTTTAATTGATTAAAATTTTTCTATAAATCTCTTGGAGGTTGTAAAGCAATGTGAAAACAATCAGCACTATAACTATACGGACTTGGGTGGTATTTGGGATAATGTATTATTTAAATATTTAAGGGGCATAATGCAGTACATTCTGCCTTGCTATTGGATTCTGCAAGTGACTTCTGACTCTAAGATAAATGACTATGTGGTATGGTCGCTTTAATGTTTAATACATTGTACTGTTATATCTGTAAGGGACATAATGCAGTATATTTTGCCATGCTCTTGGATTTTGTTAGGGACTTTTGACTGTAAGATAAATGTACACCAGACTACGGCATGGTCGTATTAATGTTTAATACTTTTTACTGTAATACTGGACACAATGCCGTCCATTCTGCAATGCAAATCCAAAATTACAAAATACCTGGCATGTTAATTAATAATGCAAAACATGGTATGTACCATTAAAAATTATTGAAAAATAATATATAAGTACATAATATTATAATAGTTTTCAAATAAAAACAAATATATGACAGTCCTGCCTAGTAAAATTTATTTTAACCATAAATATTCCAATCAAATTAATTGTTAATTTCATCATAAAGTGTTAATTTCAAAATGATGGCATGAACATGTTATTATTGAAGATAAAATGTTCTTCCCATTAGCAACTGATTTGATTTTTATGAAAAAGTGTAGTTAACGTGTTCATCCCTATGATTTGAACATGTTCTAATTATTTTTAAATTTTGAACTTATTTCCAATGGAAAGAGCGTACATACAAATTTAGTTTAGACGGCTTATTAACTCATTTTTGACAAAAATGTTAACAACTTCTTGCCATGTTAACAACTTTAGTACATAGTACTGTAATAATATCTTTCAAGTGGATTATACAGAGTTTTTAGTTAATTGAAGTGAATATTAATTATGTCCAGCCCAAAAGTTAACGCCTTAAACATCAAATTTTATTCCTTCATAATTTCACATCCATTTACCTACAGCCTATTTAATATTTAACCCGATGTTGTGGGTCATTAAAAAGAAAAAGCCCGTCATTCTTCAAAACAACTGCATTAATAATTTGAATGTGTTAATACGTGGTTATACTATGCAACTTGTTTGACCCGGCACATACAAGTTATAAAATATAATTTCCTATAGAGGATCGGTCGAGAAAAATAAGGATATGAGTAAAAAGGGTGAAATTTATTTTATTGTACATTTTTTTAATAATCAGTTTCAATACACGTATTTTTACTATGTGTTCGGTTGCTCGGTCTACCAGGTAGTTACTATGCAGGGACTTATGCGTGCGGCGTGACCGATATACTGCGGTACTATCGTGCATGTCCTTCTTCAGTCCAGTGGCTTCCAGTTTAGAAATACATATTCCAATGCACGCCACGCCGGCTCCCAGCACCCAATACCACGAAGCTTTTCTGACCTCATTATAGCGTGGGGCAAACGGAGACGTTCGGAAATTTGGTTCATACTTACCACAGATTTTGTCATTTTTTATTACTATTTCATGTTGCAGATTGCTGTTTCGCAGAAGTGACGTCCCCTTGTGGTTAAATAATTGTTAAAAATGGAAATGTGCCATCGAATTGTTGCCAAATATTTATATTATATTATATTATGTACCTATTGAGATTCCACATACGTTTCATTATTATAAATAATTGTCTATATGTATTTATTTAATTTTCTAACTATTGTATTTGGTGTATTTGGTCAACTTTCTAAATGACACTGTTTTTTATATATTTATATTTATTTATAGATATTACAAATTGTATTTTTTTATTTATAGGTACTTCGTGCCGTATAAACAAGTAAATATTGAAAAATTTTAAGTTTGGTATATTCAGTACCAAATCATTCATTTTTTCAAAATCAAATCAATAATTCTACAATATATTCGAATCCATTGTTACTAAAAACTTATAACGATTGCTTATTAAGAAACGGGATCACCAAACCTTAAGAGGTATGGAATATGATTTTGTCATAATAGCATATTCTGGATAGCTAAAAAATTATTTACTGTAAGGGAACCGACAGATATTTTCTTTCGGAGACATCACTGATTATGCAGGTACAAAACTGTGGTAATTTTTTACATTCACAAAGTTCTAAGACATTGTGGACCGTTTAGCCAATTAAGCAAAGATCAAAAATATCCCAATTTTTAATATTTTTTCATTCAGCTCATTCAGCGTAGAAGTTACAATGTAAAAAATATATTTATTAAAGAATCATGCAGTGGAAGCATGCTAAAAGATTGTGTAACACTTTAATAAAATATTCGAGTCACGAGGGTGATAAGTAACTGGAGGGAAATTATTTAAATGTGCATTGTTTAAGTTAGATAAGACATGCCGTGATGCTAATTTAATCAAGCATCATAAATGTGACTAAGTAACACGGGAAACGTGAGTTTCAAAATAAGGAAGAAAATGCGCTTCTGTCGTAATTATATGCATGCAGAAGGGAAGTAAATCGTGCCGATGTGTAGGCACAATTAAATCGTTCACCCATATAATTCAGTCTAGACATGCCGCCCAAAAAGAACGCTCCCGTTAGGGCGATTCCTTCCACGCCGGCAGGCCTGACAACACAAGGATCAAAGATTATAAAATTAAAGAAAAAAAGCGCGGGATGAATGTCCGCCATGTCTGCGCGGCGGACAAAGGCGGTTCAACGGGCGGTTGGAACGGGTTCGAAACGCGGAATCTTTCAAACGCTATTGTCTTGTTTAAACCAGGGCTAGGAAACTGACGAATGTCCGGGACATTTCGGAAACGTCACGGCCAGGTTCACGGTTGGTAAATTGTTCGCACTAATGTCGACTGAAGGCCGCGCGAGCGTCACTTTGTTGGCAAATCTATCGGCGGAATCGAATCAATTATTTTCTGGTAAACATTTTGATTTAGCCTAAACAAAAGCTAGCTTTACAAAAGTTAGAGCTACAAACAAAGCGTGGTTTCGTTTACGTTGGGTTCGTTATAAACATAAACAATGTTTCGGAACACAACGGCTAATTATAAATGCTTTTGAAGGTGGTGATTTCGATGATTTTATATAAGATAGGTAAAGTAGTAAATGATCCATGTTTGTCGTGTGCGTATTTGGCCGCCGTCCGAACAGACGTGAAAGGGCAATGCCACACAAACACATCCTTACATTATTATGTTGACTTTTGGCGTGAAATATTTAGATCTAAACGAGCGCCGATCTTGGCAGACACTTCGGCTTGGTGCGGAGGTCCTTGTTCCATCCGTCTTATTCGTAATACTGCAGCGCGCTAATAATACATTAGGTGCCTACCGCCCAACTCTGCGCATTTGTCCAGCAAAAATAACGATAACACAATTTATGCACGTATTATATTATATTATAAAACATTTTGTCATTAAATAAAAAAATTGCTATCTATTTTTTTTAATGGTAAACCTTGTGTTGCGTGTCATAAACGCTAAAAATCATTAACGGTATAAAAACAAAGCGCATGTATAACTAAACTGCCAAAAAATTTCAATTTTGAATGTGTCATGAGCGTGACTTCTAGAATTTTTTTAATGCAGCAAAAATTAATAAGATTAATAAAAAATATTTCGTTTCCATGTTTTCGTGATTATATAAACGCAAAGTTAATCTGTACAGATACGACATACATAGTAGTTTACTACGTATAAACGTCCTGCATTAATGATTGTCTTATACAGCACCTTCTACATGCTGCAAATTGAATTGGATATGATCGTGGAAACTTAAAAGCGTCAACATACATCGAATAAATAAATTCAGCGCAAGCAAAAATTGGTATCACACAACATGTAAAATAGAAATAAACCAAAAAATATTATATAAAATAAATTTAAAAAATTAATCGTTGACAGAAATTATTTACAGGAAGAAATTCTGACGATTTCTCACTTAGGCTCACATTTTAATGTAAGTTAAGTTGGTGTTAAGTAGGTACTGTAGAAAAACATACAGAAAACTGAATTTTAATGACAAATTAACTAAATTAGAAACCAGATATAAATAAATTAGTAAAATAGAAACAAAATTGTTTTGAGAAACAAAAGAAATAAAAAATTCACACTGAAAGATATCATAGATAAAATAGTTTCAAGAACATATGAAAATACATTAAAGGTACAGAGATCAACAATTAAATACATTGTATAAAACTAAGTATTTTACGCGTGTAATAATAAGGAAGAAGTGACCGATACCTTTTGGTTGTGCACCCGCAGAATTGTACCGGCAGAAATAAAATAAAACGGCAATTATTATCTTAAAAAATATTCAACCGTTTTTCTTTCAAACCTTCAGACTCGTATTGAAAAAATATAAAGCAACCAGACAAAATTTGAGGTCTTTACAAAACCTGTTATATCGGTGCTAGCCTTTAGTTATTGACCCCGAAATTCGCCGATCGCATTCGAGCCCTCTGCTTTATTTTATTTGTATTTTCGGTCTGGCCATTTTGCGAACAAGTGGCTCGCATTGATAGCAGTTTGAATAACAAAAAATCGGGTGCCTTCGTTTAGCGCTGCACGAAAAACCAAAGATCTGAACCTTTTACACCTAAGTTTTTATGATCCTAGGGCAGGGTTTCTGCGAAATGTGTCTGGGAAAAAATATACGATTTTCTGAAACAAATATTCTTTTTATATTAAGTAGACAGTATTTGATAACAAAATATCAATGCAAATGTGTTACTAGCTTTTGAAAACTCAATAATGACTGTCGTAATAGTAAATATACATTGTAATTTTTTTTAAATGCCGATACTGTTACATTGAACGAAGCATCCAAAATTTCATTCAAATTTGAAACTGTTTCGGATCAAGTTTTGCAATACCAATCTAGGCTAATTCTCTCCCCTACATAGAATGATCAATTACTACTAAGAGATTCCATACAGAAACGGAAACACCGATATGTATGACTCTGAATCAGTTAAAAAGCAAAATTTTAATGTAAATAATTAACAGTCATTTGAACGCATAATTCATGCCTACAATAAATGAAATTCGCAATACTCGATCAAGTCGACGATTGTTGCCTGTTATCCGATAAACGTCGTTGATCTTGGAACCCACGCCCTCTATAATTATGATGCGATGAAGATTTATATATATCTCGAATAAAATTTCAATTATAACATATGTGTAATTTTGTTTCTAATTTCTCACCATAAAAAACGTATTCTGTAACATTTTACTCCCCTAATTAACACTGTCATCATTACAATACGTGCAAGGCATCCGTAAAAACCTTTAAGATAAAAATATTCCGATGCTTGAAAGGTTTCCTCGGTGAGCTGATTTCCACCGACAATAGATGTCACGCAACTGTGCATGATCGATCACGCGGGATCACGTGAAACATGAACAACCTTCTCACCCCCGCCCTCGAGTTGCGCGGGGTTAGCGGGCGGCGGGCGAGGTGGAAACATTCGGGGGACGTAAATAAAACTAAGCGACGAAAAATTGATATAATTGAATAACTCCTAAAAATAGAATTTCCCGATAACCAAATGAAATCTAAAAATAAATAGTAGATAATGTTTTCTTATATATAAATACAAAAAATATAAATTTAACTTCCGTATATTTCTAGTATCAATACTGAGTCATACATTACCACAATAAAATACATTACCACAATAAAATCAAGAAAATAAAAGATTGATTAATTTATTATAACGAAGACGATAATCTCGAATCAGGCAAACTAATATGAGTAATATACTTTCTATTAATTGATTTATTTGAATCGTGCAATCCAGATATGATCACATTTAAACGAGAAAGATGACGTATTATTTGCTACACTTCAATTCTTTATATAATTAATTTGAGTATAAATTAACATTCTATTATGTATTCCAAGTCAGAAAATACATAAACAAAATAATTTATAAATGCTACATCAAATTCTGAATTACTTTTGCGTCAAGCAGAACTGGATTTATCATTAAGTACATTTTTCGAAATGAATATTAATGAATATCGATACGTTTATAACCTTGATAATGGATTGTGGTTGACTGTTTTCATCTATTTTTAGTGTGCATAATAACAAGTTTTCATTTATCTCTTTCTCTTCAAATCACAGAAGCATATTAATCAAATATGAAAATCGATAATCTTACAAGAAAAAAATATTTATGATTTGAGTATAATTCTAGAAGAAGACTCGATTCATTAGAACACGTATTCGGATGCTTACGTCACGTGACATTCGATCGAAGGAATCAAAATCATAACTTCTAAATTCAATTAATAAATCAATTGCATGCATTAGTGATAAATTACCACATTAAAACGCTTACAAGTTCAAAAATCTGTAATATGAAATTTTATTTGTGGTTGACTGGCATGCCGTTTTCATTTCTTGAGTTTTGATATCACAAAATTATAGTTGGACATTGTTTTTTTTACAATAAAATTGATAAAATTACTTCCTTAACATTGTAAACTGTCTGTTTCTAGTTATTGACTTTCCCAATGTGTCACAATCAAAAGCGTATTCCATACATACATACATAAACAAAAATAGGTTAAAAAATACAAATATATTATGCACAAACAGTAAGTTTTTAGAAATTTCGTTTAATTCTTTTGTATCGAGTATTTTTAATTTGGAATGTAGAAGACCTCTTTGACCGGCTATGTGGAAAATTGACATGAATAAGAACTGCTCATATCCCCCAAATTACATTTCAGCAATAGATGGGTCACGTGGATTCATCGCTAATTATTTTATTTGACTGAAAATATGTATATAAATTAATGTGATAAATAGCTCAGATATTCAATAAATTCACACCAGACTGCAGATAAAAAAATACTACATACTCTTAGGAAAATTCTTCTTCTTCTTCAGCCTTCATCTTTCCACTGCTGGATATAGGTCTCTTCCATACCCTTCCATCCTTCCTTGATATTTATTTAATATAATTCCTAGTTGTAGCCATTTCTTCCACCCCACAGCGGCTATATCGTAGGCCCATCTCTTTTGAGGTCACCCTACGCCTCTTTTATTCTCCTAAGGTCGCCACTTCAGAACTCTGGGAGTCCATCTTGTAGCATCCTGTATTGCAACATGCCCTGTCAATTAACATTTTAGCTTCGCTACACGATTCATCATATCCAGTTCTGCGTCTAATTTCATCATTCTAATTCTAATTCTATATCTTAGTCTTATTCCAAGCATGGATCTCTCCATGGATCGTTTCGTGCATTTGAGCTTTTCTACACTTTTCTTTGTAAGAGCCTTCGTCTCCACTCCATACGTCATCACTGGCAGTATGCACGATTAAAAAAAACTTTTCTTTTTAAGCTAATTGGGATCTCTTTGTTGTCGAAAATATGTTAAGCTTGCCAAAAGTCTTGGCAATTCTGCTCTTTGGTTTTCCTTGTTCATTATTACCTCGTGTCCTGATATATATATATATATATATATATATATATATATATATATATTCATCTAGTATTTTAATATTATTGTTATTGAATATGATGATTTTGTTCGCTGTAATCAAAATTTTTGTTTCTGAAGAATTCAATTCTTATGATCAGATGATATAAATTGAACCTTTGGAAGAACAATCGATATCTAGATATTTTAAGGCTCGTTTTTACGGATAAGATTTTTATGGGATTTTCATCTCGAGACAATCTCTGAGGCAGAGGCTAACTAACTTTTGGCTTTCGTAGTCCACCGCGACCAAGTCTCAGAGTTTTGAGCAACGCTAATTGCCTCGCACCTCAATTCACGCTAGTTTTACATAAAATTTAAATTGATTAATGTTCAGTTCATCCGTTCAAAATATTTCAATACTTTTAGTTATAGTTGTAGGTACCTACGGTTCTATGTATGTGAAGTTTTGTAACTACGTGTTGGCTCTCTCCGCTTGCACAGTTCGGTCCTGCCAACGTTATGCGATGATTTTATTTCCAGAACAAAATCCCAACACCTGTACGTTGAGATTGAAATCAACTAAATCTGAATCAAAAATATATAAAAAGATAAATAATCACTTAATTAATTTTGAACCGTCGTATCCGATTGAAATAGTAATAGAAAATATAGGTAAATAAAATTCCCCGGAGGACAGAATTATAAATAAACTTATCTTGATTTCCTAATAGAATGATATTCGATATTAAATGTTAGATTAGCATTCTCAGATAAGAAATCTTGATCTTGTCACTGTAACTAATATGATAAACATCACTCACTCAGAAAAGTCGGTGATTATATTACTATCTTACAGGAAATTAAAAAAAAACAGTTGTTAAAGAGTAAACGATTAATTTGTTTTAAATGTATATGAATAAGTACCTTTGTCAATCATTAATAAATGAATCACTGATTAGTTTGTAATTACCTACTCCGGGTTCAACTACTGAAACGATTTACTAGAAAACGATGTATGTACCTACTGTATGGACCGATCATAATGTTACGATAGCGAATAAATACTGCGACATTTATATGACAAGTTCGACTTATCACGCTAACGATTAGCGAGCAACTAGAAAACTTTCAACTGTATGATATCTCACAGTTTATTGTAAATCAAATAATAATTTTACTCTATTCATTTAATTACATATAGATGATATCGCAAAACGACCATCCAAAACTCTCTGTTTTTTTCTCAGAACAATGAAATAATTTTCCGATACGTCGGTGCAAATTACTATTTACGTATCCCTAATCAGAATTCTCATCAATAATCTGGTCAGTTACGAATCCCACAACAGTAGAGTAGAAAATATCCAAAGAAAGTTCCTTTCATCTCTTACACACCGACAAGGTCTAAGCAATTCACTTGATACATACGACACGAGACTCGAAAATTTTCACCTAATCTTCTTAGAAAAAAGACGAAAAATTGCAGACCTACTGACTCTTTACAAAAAAATCATTAACAAACTAGACACCGCCTTAACACATTCACAAATATACATAAACACCCCTATCCGATCAATGGATCTCTAAGCCTTTTTCACACTAAGTTATATAACACCAGCCCATGCTATTTCTCTCCTCTATCTAGAATGATCAATCAGTGTAACGAGATATCGTCCAGAGACGGTAACTTTGATATATTCTTTATGACACAGGCTCAGTTCAAAAATGACATACCTACGGATAAACTTGGTTGACTGTTGCTTGAGCGTGTAATGCATGCTCATCATAGACACACAGTATTGACCATGGAACCCGCGAACTCATTGTAAAACTTGTTAATCTAGAACTCATTCCTAAATTGTATATATCGATTTTTGGTAGTCTTTATTTTGTTTTTAATATTATTTACAATTTTATTTTATTATTAAGACATTATATATTATTAATAATTTACCATAAAAAGTGTATTGTGTAATTATATCATATTTAAAATTTTAATAAAATATTTATACTTTGTACTCTATGTCACTCTAGGACCATATATAGGGTCAATAATGATCTGTTGGCGGTCTATTTGTTAAAAAAAAAAACACTTTATGTAACCAACAAACTCTGCTGAAACCTGTGTCGAACACAAAAGGGAACAAAAAAATAGAAAGAAAAAATATAGACATAGCATTACCAGCTGTGAAATTTATGTATAACTAGGTCATGAGAAATGACTACAGATATCTCTAGCATAGTTAGTCTTTTCATATAAAACAAAAGATTTTCAGCATTGGAACATATATTTATAGAACTTTAAAAAATTTGATAATGTTTGGATGTCCTTACAATGGAATTGATGAACGTTGCATTGTGTAGAGTGATCACTTAAACAAGCTCATACAGGTCGTTAGCCTTGGGCCATCCTAAAAAATACTTCTATATTTATTTTTCATATAAATAGTTTCGTCTCTTAGACTCCGATAGTTGTTAATCTTATAAGTTAAAGACATCTAAAATCAATACAAATGACTATATTGG
Source organism: Agrypnia vestita (assembly GCA_016648135.1). Taxonomy (NCBI): domain Eukaryota; kingdom Metazoa; phylum Arthropoda; class Insecta; order Trichoptera; family Phryganeidae; genus Agrypnia; species Agrypnia vestita. The sequence goes on from JADDOH010001496.1 coordinate 141,131, forward strand.
AAGGCGAAGGACCTAATCATAATGTTAAATTAATTATTGATGATATAATACGTCAACAGTACAAGTATTATCTGACATTTGCATATTGTTTTCTACAAATTTATCAGTAAAATTGCTATTATTCCTCATCTTTTATCCCAATGTTTGATTTATTCGATGTAACGAAGCGACCTTTCAATTTGCTAATAAAAGTGTTAATAAAATTTGTTTTTGTACAACATATAATAGGTAGGTACTATGATTCCAATTGTTTAATGTTATAAAATACACATTTAAACTTGTTTTAATGTTATTAATAAATACTTTATTGTGTACGAACCAGAAGTGGAACAAACGCACTTCGTCAAGCAGTAATGTAATAAATAACGTTCTACCTTTTTTGTACCCAATTTGTAGGTTCATATACCACAACTAGACATTACTTTGCCGTAAAAAATATTTTTTTTACTCCCTTTCTTTTAACTCGTAGAGTCTGCTTGTCTGCCCAAAAAACTTTGGATCGATTTTTAACCCTTTTTCCGGTAGAAACTTTGCAGGTAGACTCGTGGCGACAATAAAAAAATTCTAAAAAATTTTCGTTTAAAAAAATTTAATTATGATAGTATAATTTTGGATTTTTCGTAATTTTAACGGTTTTTTTCAAATTGGAGAAAATCAAAAAAGAGAACAAAAAATAGTTGTTACTTCATATTAAAAAAAACTTTTTTTTAATAACGGACGCTAATATCGCTATCTACCTACTGACAAATATTCAAGCGAAAATAGAATACAAACAATTGTCGAATAGATTTTCTTTTAGAATAGTTGCTAAACTGCTGATCTCGGTGTAGAGAAGCTGTTCAGAGCTGGCAAATGATAGACATAGTTTGTACAAAGGGTGGATACTGTCTGTAGCCCTGCAACAAGATGTATCTGAATGCGAGCATGGCACCAGAAGTAAGTCAGAACCAGTTTCTACTTTCAACCTTTGACAAAAGTCTTTGTGTCAAAGGTTGGGAATAGAAACTGTTGTAACACACCTACTACACCATACCGGTTTGTAATTCTACTGTATCTAGGTTATTATACGTTGTAGTAGAACAACTATTTTTTGTGTTGAAGGTTTAGACGACAAATGTTTAACGTCTCAGATAGAGCACGCTTGCCGTCTATCCCTTGTCAAGTTTTCACTTCTACTTTGTACCTACATATTAGACTATTATTTGTTGTTTTTTTTTGTTTGGAATTACGTCACAGTGCAGAACTTCTATACCATTGTTCCGTTTTCCAATTTAACTAGGTTATTATTTATTCTTCTGAATTGCATTAGAATAATTGAGTCAAGAGTTATGCAACGCCCTCGCCTATTGCAGGCTGAATCAGCTGCACGATTCTGTCAATGAGTCACCGGAGTTGAATTCCGTTCAAATAACAAAAATAACATTAAAATATGTTTTTATTACAAAAATGTTAACAAGGTTGAACTATGTTATCTGAAGGTGTGGATAGGATTATGTTAAAGTAATAAATATGTTCTAATAATACATGCCACGAGGCATTATTACCAAGGGCATTAATATTACCGACTGAATAAAAGGAACGTAATATTCGCTTTGAAAATAATGTATAGATTTTAATTTCTTTTATTTATTTAAGTCTTTACGTCTATTATTGTTATTGTAGACCTTTTGTAGAACTGAATTTTTTTTATTAATTCCAGATATCACTATTTGTATACCACTAAAATATTAAATATTTTTTTTACAATACCCAGTATTATTAAGTATATTTGTGCGTGCACGCTTCCATTTTTAGTCCATTGTCATTCAATATGACCTCTATTTTCACGTGAAGTATTAGCTGTAATATTTAAGTAACTATAGGTATAGATAAATTTAAATGATATCCAGCAGGCTTAAATTATGGAAGAAATAATAAGATAAATTATAGCAGTCTCACAGAGAAATTTACATGAGAAAAGTGCATGGAAGTTTTTATGGAGTGGCCCAGGGCTTATAACTCGTGTGAGAAGATTTACTTGAAAGAGGATAAGTTTAGATACGGTATGAAATATGAGAATGGTGCGTACAATTAACTGTTCGTGGCCACCAAGTTTATGCTCGCAATTAATACTCAGTTTATGTTGCTAAGCCGTGTCTTGAAATTAATTTAATCTGAGTAGGTGGGGACTGTAAAGGAATAAGGGAAAGTTGGAGTGAACGAGACACCTCTATCTGACCTCTCTCTCTCGTCTTGGACAATGTGAAAAGTAGGTTAGGCGAGCTGCTGACTTTGTGGATTTTTTGCAACAGACAGACATGGAGAAATCTTGCAGCTATTTTTTTCCAGTTTTCTTTTTAATTATTTATTATATTTGATTGATGTTTAAAACAGCATAATTTATAATTCTTAAGGAAGTGATGTAGACTTTTTCGTTTCTGTAATTATTTTGTTTTATTTTTTGAAAACAAATCATCGGGATGTATCAATTGTCAATATTTTCCAACATTATGACTGGTTCACCACTATTTTTATAAAATTCTAAACATTTACCGATTTCTTAAAACAGAGATTAAAATTTGGAAAAAATATACTCCTAATATTAAGGAGCGGATATTTAACCTGTAGCCTAATTCTAGAGCCTGCGTTTAATGTAGGTAACTAATATAAAAGTAAACTAAGTAACTTATGACAAATTATTTACAAAGTCATAATATGGCTTTAGGTCGACTTTATCTGCTGGTCTTTATCCCAATCTCATAGTCTGGAGAGGATTGAACGCGTTTTTCTGCTGAGCGTAGAATGCTTGGGTAATCTATGTTTGTACCTAAACGACATAATATTGTGCTTATACGAGCCGAATTTTCTTGAACTGGAAAAATGCAAGATTTGTAAACGTTTGCCGATATGATTTGTGAAAACATTTCACGATAGTATCCACATACCTTTTAAATTTTAATGCTTTGTTATGTATTATCAGTAGTTGTGAATATTAAGTATCACGTATGCTGTTGAAGACAGGCACCACGAGAGAATGATGAAGAACATATAATCATCACTGGTTTAACATCGGGTCATACAGCGAATATTCTTCATATTTGCAGATAACATATGTATGCGTAATAGTGATATCAAGTACACACAAATGTATTACACGATATGTAAAACCTGTATCGTAATGTCAAAAGTATAAATCTGAGTGGTTACTGGAAGAGTGGGTGGGTAGTATGACACTACAAAATCAACGTTTATAGATAGAGAAAGAAATATAACTATATTAACCAAATTACCAACTTAATGGTAATGACATGACATTTTAGACGTATTTTAATTAACTTTATAACATTGCTGGACTTCTTGGCCCGTGATTTGGATTTTTGGAAAACTCTGAAAAAACTTCATGCTTGCAAGAAAGAAAAAAATTGAATGTTTGAAATGTGACTGCGAGAATTTTTTTGGTGTCAGATTTTTATTTAAAAACTCTGGATTTTTTAGATTTCAACTATACGGTCGGAATCATTTTCTTATTATATAATAAAAAAAGGCGTCTTGTGTTATTTTTTGATAGGTAAATGGATACTTCAAAGCACTATAGATGAACGATGGAAATGATGTTGCAACCTGAACATACTCGCGTTGACTAGAAATTTCTAGCAAAATAAACTGTGTAAATTTCATGATACCATTGCATACATTCGAGACATTTTTCTTCTTCAGACAAACCATTTTCTGTTTTATATAAAAGTATGATAAAATTGATAATTCATACAGCACCGTTTTCATAAAAATGTCACCTGAATGGTGCTTTTCTCCAAAACTATATATTAGGTTTTTACATATGAAATTGGCGTTTAGTATGGGAGGAACATAAAGCCGATTTTTTTTTGTTATAATATATTTATTTAATCAAAGTATGTACCATTGATATCTATGCACTTTTGCCATCTCATAGGTAGTTCATCGATCCCTTTACTAAAAAAACCATTCGGACGGGAATCAATAAAATCTTTGAAGGCGGTTTGGACTGCCCCATCGGAGTTGAATTTTTTCCTTTGCAAGAAGTTATCCAAATTTCGAAAAAAATGGTAATCTGTTGGGGCAAGGTCCGTAGAGTACAGTGGATGTCTTAGACATTCCAATTGAAGCTCCTCTAATTTGGTAGACGTCTGTTGTGCAGTGTGTGGTATAGCGTTATCATGAAGCAGCAGTGGCCTAGAGCGATTAACCAGCTTCGGTTGTTTAGCAGCTAGCTTTTCCATCATGGTTTGCAGTTGCTGACAACAAACGTCTGCCGTAATCGTCTGGCCAGATTTAAAAAAGCTGTAGTGAACGACACCAGCACTAGTCCACCAAACGCTCACAAGTAACTTTTTTGGAGTCAATTTTCGCTTGGGGCATGGTTTGGCTGATTCGGCAGGGTTCAGCCATTGCGACGAGCGCTTCCGATTATCGTATAGGATCCACTTTTCATCACAGGTAATGATTCGATTTAAAATCCCTTCATTATTGTGCCGGTTGAGTAAGGCAACGCAGCAGTCAACGCGCGTTTGTTGATTTGCTTCACTCAATTCGTGAGGTACCCACCTTTCAAGCTTTTTCACCTTACCAATTTGCTTCAAGTGGATTAAAACAGTTTTATCACTAACACCGCAGCCTGCAGCTAACTCGGATGTGGTTTGCGATGGATCCGCTTCCACAATAGCCTTCAATTCTTCATTATCAACTTTGGTCTCCGGCCGTCCACGGAGCTTGTTCTGCAGGTCTAAATTTCCAGAACGAAAACGTTGGAACCAAAAACGCATTGTGTTTTTTTTGCGGCACCGTCGCCACACATAGCATTAATCCTTCGAGCCGTTTCCGCAGCACTGGTGCCACGGTGGAACTCGTACTCGTAAATAACGCGATATTTCAAGTTTTTCATTTTGTAAACTGAGTGACGCAAAGAAAAAAACAAATGAATTATAATTTTCAAAACACAAATACATGAGTAAATAGCTGTATAAATTTGGATTTGGAATTCTTAACCAAAGAGAAGATATTTGAGATCAAATTCGCCAGTACGGAAAAACGCCAATTTCATATGTGAGGACCTAATAATTATACACACGTTAGTAATTTGCAATTTATGAAAATTATTTTTCAAAGTGTTCGTTTTCATTCTTTTTTAAAATATTGATTCCGATGTACTCTTCTGTATTACGGAGGGAAGAGAATTCCATCATTTTGTGCCTGCCACCGCAAATGCCCGTTCACTAAACTTAGTTTTCTGGCAATGTTTGATTCGTTCTACTACCCTTCCTACAGCTGTAGCTAGTACTAGTAGCCAGTAAAGGCTGAACTCAGAGTTTGGCGTCTTCCATTTAAGTCGTCCGACATACAGAGCTCTTGAAGATACACAGGTGCCATTTTATAAACTGTAATGATTGTGCACTTTGTTAAGGATTTCATAATAGTAATATTATCTGAATGTGACGTGTAAGTGCGTGAAAGGGACGGGAGATGTATGAAAGAACTGATAGAGGCCGCGCCTGTTCTAAAGCACGGACTTGGGGAGCTAAGATGGAACCGGTATTAATACGTTGCCGCGGAATATTATTGCAATCTGTACGAAATAAAATAAACCGAGAAGAACATTCTCGCATTTTATTGTGAATCCCATAATTCTTAATATTAGATCCTTCTAGGCTAAAGAAGGATATCACATCTATATAAAATCAACAAAAATTTCCTACAACTGCGCCAGTTGTGCGCATATATCTTCCGTTCCTTTTAATCACAGACAGACGTCACACCCATATATATTTACAATAAGGAACTTTATCGAGAAATTATTACAAGTGTGATTTCACGGGCATTTGATGACTATCACATTTGAATCCAGTATATTGTCAGCGTAATAATTAGCTTTAAAAATATTTATTTACCGTATTTTAATAGAGCAAACGCATCTATTAATAAATGTAATAAAGTAATATCCTTCCGCATAATCAATAATGTTTTATTCTTTAACGAACCCGTCCGTGAAGCGCTGTCACCGAGTAATCGAGGTGTTGTATAATAACATGCAGATAGTAGGTAGGTGATAATATGTTATTTTTATGACTCACTAAACTAGACCCCGGAGGTTATAAACTCTCTCCAAACATGTCATGGATGTCAATTTGGAGGCTTCTTAATTGCAATCCAGGTCACAGATTATTTAACGTGCACACATAGAGATTTCATTGAGTTATGAGTAATGGCTTACGTCTTGCGCAACAAAGTTCCCCGCTTTGAGAGATACTCGAAAGATATATGTGAATGAACACGGGGACTCACTTAAAATTACTCTGAAATTCTCTGAACCTAAATATAGCTCGTAAGCGTACCTCCCACTGCCATTAATTACAGTAATATTTATGGACGCATCTATTTACATACATATTTATACATATGCTCATACACACATGTGTTAAAACAAGCTTGTCATACCTTCAAGTACTTTTTGAAAAGTATCTTAATTGAAAAATAAGTAGATATTTACATATATATATATATATATATATAAGAGGTAAATTTTCTCGGTTATCCCGCGTCAGTTGGTCCTGAGAAGGACCGTTTTGTACTCCCGACGTTTCAAACAGATCACACTGTTTTTTTTTTTCATTACAGATCGCTCCATTAACAATGCAAGTATATCTTGGTAACACCGTAACACTTGGAATACCTATATATGGAGACGATCCGCTGCTTGACGCATTCAATGCTACACATTAATACATCGACATGATCGCTCAGTTCATTTAGGAGTTGCACACTACGCGTTATGGTGTGCTTATTCATTATATCCGTTCTGCATTTTGGGACATGAAATAGCGCGTGACCTCGATTTCGCAAATAATTGTTTGGTACAAACAGGGCATAATTCTCCAGCATGTTCGGGGCATCCATTTTATTTCTTAAAATTTTAACCCCCAACATGACTAGGCTTATTATCGGGCCACCGTTGCTAGTAATCAAACTTTTGTAATGATTACAATTTGAAAAAACTATTAAAATTTCTAAAAATCCGAAATTATACTATAATTATTAATTTTTTTTAACGAAAATTTGATAGATCTTCTTGATCGTCGCCACGAGTCTACTTGCAAAGTTTCAGCTCGATTGGATCACGGGAAAAGGGTTAAAAATCGATCCAAAGTTTTTTCGAGGGTAAGCCGGCAAGCCGGAAAGCAAGCAGACGCCACGAGTTAAAAGAAAGGAAGTAAAAATAGCTTCATTTGGACAGACATTACTCGGTGACGTTTGCATTATAAATTCATTATTTAAATACATCGATAAATATTTAAAATATTTCATATATTAGGTCCTTACATATGAAATTGGCGTTTAGTATGGGAGGAACATAAAGCCGATTTTTTAAAATTATAATATATTTATTTAATCAAAGTATGTACCATTGCTATCTATGCACTTTTGCCATCTCATAGGTAGTTCATCGATCCCTTTACTAAAAAAACCATTCGGACGGGAATCAATAAAATCTTTGAAGGCGGTTTGGACTGCCCCATCGGAGTTGATTTTTTTCCTTTGCAAGAAGTTATCCAAATTTCGGATAAAATGGTAATCTCTTGGGGCAAGGTCCGGAGAGTATGGTGGATGTCTTAGACATTCCAATTGAAGCTCCTCTAATTTGTTAGCCGTCTGTTGTGCAGTGTGTGGTCTAGCGTTATCATGAAGCAGCAGTGGCCTAGAGCGATTACCAGCCTCGGTTGTTTAGCAGCTAGCTTTTCCATCATGGTTTGCAGTTGCTGACAATAGACATCTGCCGTAATCGTCTGGCCAGATTTAAGAAAGCTGTAGTGAACGACACCAGCACTAGTCCACCAAACGCTCACAAGTAACTTTTTTGAGTCAATTTTCGCTTGGGGCATGGTTTGGCTGGTTCGGCAGGGTTCAGCCATTGCGATGAGCGCTTCCGATTATCGTACAGGATCCACTTTTCATCACAGTTAATGATTCGATTTAAAATCCCTTCATTATTGTGCCGGTTGAGTAATGCAACGCAGCAGTCAACGCTCGTTTGTTGATTTGCTTCACTCAATTCGTGAGGTACCCACCTTTCAAGCTTTTTCACCTTATCAATTTGCTTCAAGTGGATTAAAACAGTTTTATCACTAACACCGCAGCCTGCAGCTAACTCGGATGTGGTTTGCGATGGATCCGCTTCCACAATAGCCTTCAATTCTTCATTATCAACTTTGGTCTCCGGCCGTCCACGGGCTTGTTCTGCAGGTCGAAATTTCCAGAACGAAAACGTTGGAACCACAAACGCACTGTGTTTTCTTTTGCGGCACCGTCGCCATACACATCATTAATCCTTCGAGCCGTTTCTGCAGCACTGGTGCCACGGTGGAACTCGTACTCGTAAATAACGCGATATTTCAAGTTTTTCATTTTGTAAACTGAGTGACGCAAAGAAAAAAACAATCGAGGAAAAAACAAATGAATTATAATTTTTCAAAACACAAATACATGAGTAAATAGCTGTATAAATTTGGATTTGGAATTCCTAACCAAAGAGAAGATATTTGAGATCAAATTTGCCAGTACGGCAAAACGCCAATTTCATATGTAAGGACCTAATATATACATACAGAGCTGCTGGAAAATAATCAAGATTAGCTTTGCTAGCAAGCGATGGATCGGTAGTGTGAGCGTGTATCAGTAACAGCAAAGATTGATGAAGAAGTATCACGATTCCGTTAAAACGATCCAATCACTTCAAGACAATGAAAAATTAAGAAATACTTACAAATTTTTAAATTGACCAAGCTCAAATTCTTGCGGTGAAGGGGTTAGACAAACAATTTGATCATTTTCTGAGAAACTTTTCTGGGCCGCAGTAAACAAAGTGATAATAGCCAATATCCATCGGAATGATAAGAGCCGAGAAGAAGTAAATTAATTAATATGACTCAGAAAACATGCAACGGATGTCGTCAAAAGTGTACTTACTTACTATACATCCATTCTTCACCGTATTGACATACAAATCAATCGGTACAGAAACTGGATGTATTTCAGGTTGCCGCTAATTATATAATATACGTTGTTATGTAATGCAGCTACGTAGATAGGTTCTTAAGAAAAATACAAGAAAACCAGTTTCTCAGTATGACAAAGAATATTGTAATCCTGGTGCAGCCTTGCCATGAGCCATAATAGGACGCCTTGAATTGAGGCTGGAATCACAGAACGAAACGAAAGCGCAGATCCGCTCCCTGAGTAGATTCCTTTTGTCGAATGAATGCATTAGGTGTATATTGAGAATTGTCAATTAGAAACCTTCCTCCAAGGCAACACAAATGCCACTAAACCTCCGAGGCTACACGCGGGGCAATTAAACTTTGGAACACGCTGATCGTGGTAGTGGAGTCGTGCTAATTCACGTGTCTTTCGAAATGGGACCCCAGCACTGTATTTTTTTAACACACAAACAATTCTTTTTTTGTAATTTTACGTAATTGTAATTTGTTTCTTAAAACTTTAAAAATATAAAAAACAATCGCATCATGTGCGATGTATATTAAAGAAAAGTATGTCCTACTTACACAAGAATTATAGAATAGATGGATCTTCGTTTTACGTTTCTTTTGTATATAAAAATGGTAGCAGAACCTGTTCCTCTCCGTAAATTAATGTAAAACATTCTGCTGGTGGACATTCAGGGCAGGCGACACAAAAGTTAATGACGTTTACGAAAAAGAAAAACTATAAAGAGTTGCCGGTGATGGACCCACCATTGTCAAGATCGATGTCCTTCGAGAAGCTAGCTGTACATAAACTTAGTTAAAACTTGCTACATAAATGTAATCGCTTCACTTCTGTCTTTCATTAGTGTTTTGATTATAGAAAAACAATATTCCTATCTTGTATAATTTCATTCAGTTTATAATTTTTTATAATAATATAAAATTATACGCAAATCACACCATAAAGAATAAGTTATTGATAATGAAACGTTTAATTACATCCGCAATCACTCCACTAGGTACGCCGTAATCGGAGATGCCCACCCTGCTTACTCTGTACGCCCTTAACATTCTGGGCATAAAGGGATTGGAAATAATCAACGCAAAATTTTCACATGGACACGCAAAACAGTTAGAATGATATTCATAAAAAACTAGTGTATAATTTCTTGCGGTGGACAATAAATATGATATTCCAGGACCATACCCTTCCTTAATCTGTAACTCTAATACTTGTAAAGCTTTCCCAATTCTCTTAAATCTATGAAAACTAAGTTTATGCTTTATTGGCAAATCAAGCCATGTTGCTTTCTTGGTGTTATTCATATTCGCGTCAAATATTTTTTTACCATCCTATCCTCGCACTTATTTTTCTTCATCCCATTTAGCTAATCAGGTTAGCCACTTGGGGGATCACTTGGACAGCACTCCAACTGTCCTGCGCTGTGTTGATTACTTGCATTCACTGGTGGTTCAATCTTTCTTCACAGAATTACTCAATTTGTCTTTTCTATGTTCTCCTGAGTCGTCCTACAATTATTATAAATGATCTGTGCTCTATCTTTCTTAATCTTGTTTACAATTGTTTACATTATGCATGAAGAAGTGGAAACATAGTGGTAGTACAAACAAACATAGTAAATTAATCAAAAGACAAAACATTATGTTATTATTTTCCGGAAGGCCATACGCGGATGTTATTATAGATTATAATTATTTTAAATATATGAATTCATATAGGTACTAATAATATGACATTTCTACTTACATATTCTCAAGATACTCCTTTGTTTAACTATGATTGTACGTATTTAGTGATTAAGTGGAAATAAATATTACATTATTTATAAATACATAATAAATATTTAAAATCCTTTAGTGCTTCTGAATAACCTGTATATATGTATGTAATCAACTCATTTGTTTGATTGATACGGACACACTTTTTAAAAACTGGTTATTCAAAACAAAGTTGTTGTTTTTTTGAGGATGTAGTCGCGAATTATAAATAATAAATACTGTGTAATCAGAATGATTTTAAAAATAATTATGTTGCAATTATAAATTAACAAATAAAATGTCATACATCTAGTACATTCCCATTACATGATTCACAGAAAGATAAATAAATAAAAATGTACGAATCGTAAGAATAATAATAATAATAATAATATTGGATTATTTATATAGCGCCATTTTTGTGAAAATTTCACCTCAAGGGCGCTTTACACACAAAAAACTCTTACATACTAAAATCATAGAATCACAAAATGAAAAATAAAATGAAAAAGAAAAGAGAAAGAAAAACACTTCAAAACATAAAATAGTAAAAAAAACAACGTTAAAAACAACAATTTAAAAAGGTTCTGGGAAAGATTTTTTAAACAAGTGCGTTCTAAGTCTTTTCTTAAATAAAGTCTCTGAATCCGTGTTTCGTATCAGGGAGGGCAAAGAGTTCCACGCTTTGGGGCCCGCCACCGCAAATGCCCGTTCGCTGAACCTAGTTTTCTGGAACTTACTTGCCGGTTCCACAATCCTTCCCACCGCTGAAGTAGACGCTGACCTAAGAGTTTGACGTCTCCCATTTATGTTTTCTGGAATACAAAACTCCTGAAAATACAGAGGCGCCATGTTATGAGTTGCCTTGTACATCAACCAACACAGTTTGAACTCTACTCTTACAGAAAAACGGAGCCAGTGCAATTCTCGCAGAAGGGATGTTATGTGCGAGAATTTTGACGTTCCATATATGATCCGTGCTGCAGCGTTTAGAACAGATTGTAGTCTATCGAGCTGAAACATCGGTAGGCCAGCGTAGATTCCATTGCAGTAGTCCACACGTGATACAACAAATGCATTAATGAGTAAACGGGCTGCCTCAGAAGGAAGATGTCTGCGAATACTTTTAATCTGTCTCAGTTGATAAAAACATGCACTGACAGTTTTGCTGATGTGTGTATTGTATAAGAATATACCTAGTCACCACCGGGACTCGAACCCAAAATTTTCTATTGCTGGTAGATAGATAGCATTACCATATAAAATATTATGCTTACAAAGAAATCTAGAAAAATATGTACCTAATACAAATGAAATGAGATTTCATCATTAATATTGATATGTTACTTTATTAATACTTTAATATTAATGTTCTCAACTAACTAACTAACCATCACATTGTTTCCTCACAAGGGTAGTCAGAGAGGATAGAACGCCATATTATTGTATCTTGACACACCACTTTTGCTTCGGTTACATTCATACACCTTCTCATACATGTTCTACGGTTGTAGAGAATCTGGAGGCTTTTAACAGGGCCATCCCCCATTATTTAGTATTTGATCATGCCAGGTCTTTCGCGGAAGCTCTCTATTCCTGTTGCCTTCAACACTCGCCCTATATATTTACTCAGTCATCCTTTCCTCACTCGTATATTCTACATGACCAAACCATCTCAGCACTCCTTTCATTATTCTATCTTCCACACTGTAGCCAGCAATACATTCACTATAATTTGTTTACTCCTCACTCTATCGACCAAAGATTTTCCACACAAGCGTCTTAGTGTTAGAATTTCCACCGCATTCAATCTACTTTCATTCCTTTTTTACCAATTCCAGACTTCACTTCCATATCTCAGAGTTGGCACTATAACGCCATTATGTACCGCTAGTCTTGATTCCTTTGACAGATTCTTATTGGCAATAATTGCATTTACAGCACCATTTACTTTGTTACCCGCAGTCACTCTCCTTTCGATATCGTTCTCAGCCTTGCCGTCTCTACTAACATACTTCCCAAATACAAAAACTTGTTCACTTTTTCTAAGCATTCGTTGTGTACAATTAGATTGCACCTAGTCACTCTTTCGTCTCTTACGAACACCATCACTTTCGATTTGCGGACATTCAGCAGAAGTTAACTCTGCATGCATACATCGGACATCCTGGATACCAGGCAGGTTTGCACGGCCGTTAAAAATTTTCTGGTTAGAGTTTTCCAGGATATTTTCCGACGACCTTTCTGACGTTTCGAATGCTATTACAGGGATCATCATTTGTGCTGTATCTGAAAGGGGTCATGTTAATGTTTACAATAATAAAATAGACGCGACGGATGTTTTTGAGAATAATTGACTAACCCTTAGGTCATTTTCCCGCAAGAGTAGGCAAAAGGATAGAACACCACACTCTTCTATCTTGGCACACCACTTTTGCTTCAACCACAATCATTCATCTTTTTATGTACGCTATTCGACTTTTTAAATTTTAAACAGCACTCTTCTCCAATATTTGGTTTATCTGATTGTGCCATGTCTTTTTTGAACGCCTTTTATTCGTGCTGCCTTCAACACTCTTTTTGTATATTTAACATCCTCTTCTCACTTAAACGTTCCACATGACCAAGCCATCTCAGCGGTTCTTTCTTTATTCTTTCTACAACACTGATTCAGCGTTATATTAATTTCTAATTTTTTTCAATCCTCATTCTATGGATCAAAAAGTTTCCACATTGTATTCAGTTAACTTTTATTCTTTTTTCCAATTCCAGGTGCCTTTTCTGCCAAAACTGCTGTTTTTGAGAAACATTGCAAATTAAATAATAATAATTAAAAAAAATGGATAATTTCTATAGCGCCATTTTTGTAAAAAAAATCACCTCAAGGGCGCTTTACACTAACATTATTTATTCGTACAGTAGTATTTAATTTAATGAAAAGAATTTTACAAAAAGGTGCGTTTTAAGTCTTTTTTTAAAAAAAATGGTTGTTTCTAATGGAAAAAATAGATGTTTCACTTGGAGACGAATGTAGATGAAATTAAACGACTTGTATCTTGTATGGTCGTTGCAGCTTTGAATTGTTAAGCGGCTCAATTCATGTTCGGAAAGACCATCAATTTAGTTATATTTTTAAAGTATGTGTGCTTATCTTTATTTGAAAAAATAGTTTTTGATATTGCATGGAGGAAAGTTTTCGTTTTTTATTTTGACAAAGTCATAAAGGTAAAATGTTTTCGTTGGGAGTCACATTGTTCTGTAGTATAAGTACTTTAAATATGTTATACTGGTAGGTATAGGACAGGCAATAAAAGTCTGTCGGAAACTTTTAGGTAGAATTTAAATAAAACACCATTAAAGTCTGGTCCTGTAGATCATTACTAAAAATAATTTTCTGTTAATAAAAAAGTGTTTAAGCAATCTTACGATCAAACGAAGAAAAATCTGCTCGAATCTATATAGGCAAACATGAAATGGCACTAATTCCTGAATCGTATCGATAAGGCTTACTAATTAAATAAATCCTCTAGACGATGTATTGCTGCCGTCTATCTTTAATTAATTGTTTTTTGAATTTCACGCATACATATGTGGACAAAAGGAACAACGGAATGAGTAAAAAAATGCAAGTTTTCAGGAGAGTCAAAACAAAATTTGGGAATTTCGTTTGTTTAGGAAATATCTCTAAAAGCCTTTATTAGGTATTTTTGTCTGATTTTTTTACCAGTAGTTTTGTTTTGTGCACAAGAACGTTCAACCAAGTTGACTAGGGCCGTTGTTTCTTCCCAAATTTTTCAAATAATTTATTATGTCATTAGTTCTTTTCAAAAAAAAATTAAAAATTATCGGATTTTATTTTGTTTTCTGACTCATCTCATTTTTCCTTGCTAGATATGTATCTAAAGTACAACTCTGCTTGCTTATCTCAAAACTCGATTTTATTGACTCATTCGGTTGTTCCTTTCGCCCACAGCTATATCCACGTTAAAAATACTTACAATTATAACTGTATATTTATTTCAAAATGTATACAGGTATATTATACATTTATAGTCATTTCAATATACTATTTCAAAAAACATATTAAAAATCGCCGTGACTGCTCAAAACTAAACATTTGGTTCATCCCATCCAAAAACTGTCATGTATTAGTATAAAAACATCAATGTATATTTGTGTGCATTGCGTATATATACATACTTAGGTACTGCCCCATTGCTACTGTAGCGTCGCAATTAAATGTAAATTTTATATGATATACGTGTTGTCTACATTTATCTTTGTATTACCATTACATATATATATAAATATAAAGATAAATGTAGTGGTATAACTTACCATGACAAAAATAATCATAGTTTATAATTAATTGTCTGTTCTAGAATGGAGATGTTTCCCATAAATTTAAAGGCTTTGTTTACTATAAAATCTCAAATTCAGTAGGTACATGAAATTCGATGACTGCATTTAATTTTTTTTGGATACGCTGCGTTTACTTTTATACCCCGCATATTACGTTTTCTTTTATTCATGTACGGCGTATGAAAACGAATATTTTTAAAAATCAAGTATACGCTAAGTGCTTGTTGTTAAAAAATGAAATTATTCTCTTGCAGAACATTCGGAAGTCGGCCTCCACGTGCGACTGTTGAAATAAATCTGAGCAATAGTTTATATATATACGATTTTTACCGACACCTCAAACGCCTTTTTTCTGAGAATATCTCGACACGCAAATATTTACAAAGAAGAGAGTAATAAATTAAGACTAAAGTTACATATTACACACCTATTATTTTAACAAATAGTGAAGACTGCTCGGAAGAATGTCTGAAATTCCGCAATTTTATCACTACGCAATATTTATGTAATTCAAAATATAAAATACACTTTTATGAGAAAACTAGCTATAACTCTTCAAAATCGAAGGTACTTTTATATGTCGGTTGCTAAAGATAAAGAAATAAAAATGAAAATCGTAAAGAAAATCGAAAAAATATTTTTCGGAAAAAAAATTCGAAAAAAGTTACGGACGTTACGCGAAGTTACGGGAACAGATGGACGGACGGACAGACAGACAAAGAAATTATTATAATTGAGGTGTTATAAACATACATAAGTTATTTAAAATGATGTATACCCCTGTAACGCAACAAATTAGATTAAATGTAACGTAATTATCAAGTAGGTACTTAAACTATTGAAGTATGTACAGTTTCTGATTCTCGAGGAAATTACGATATTTGAGTCATTCTTAACCCTTCTATTCACAGCAAATGGAAATGTTCTGAGTCTTATCACAGAGAGAATTTTACTTAGAAACGCAATATTGTGAATCGTCAAAATCCACTCAGAATAACACTTTATTCGCAGTCTGTTCCGAAAGCAAGCAAGCAGACAGCCAGATTCGAAACAAAAGATGTAATGAGGCAGCTATGAAAGCCTTATTTATAATAGGTTACCAATGGCGGCTCTATGGCGCAGGTAATCATATACCTATGTATATTATCGATGAAATCGACGTTATCTTTGTAGATATAATAGATAATCATTAAAATAGATATTTATAAAACTATTTTGACTTATTTGAGTTTAATTAAATATGTAATATTCTATTCGAGTTCCCAGAGTGACAGAACCTCATCGGTAAGTAACTACTTTTAAATATAGTTAAAATAATGCAATAATCACAAATAATTAATTATCATTAAAAAGGGTGAAACAACAAACTATTTTATCTCTAGTTGAGCTTAATTATATTTTATATTTTACTTCTCGAGTTTCGAGAATTTCTCATCAACATTGAACTGACTACATTTTAATAGAGGAAAAAAGTTATATGTTGCAACGTGGTTACCCGGGTGTCGTCGTTCTGGGCCTCATGCCAGGGCCACACCCTGGTCCCATCACGTCCAGCAGCTAGGGTCATGGAAAACAACTGAGAAGGTCGTAGATTCGTCTTCCATATGCAAGTTTGAATTCTCCAGGCTGGAGAGAGAGCAGGAGCATTTATGCAAACAAAATTATAACACCATGTAGAGATAACACCATGTAAAATTGAATTATTAGTTAAAATGATGAAACTAAGAATTTTAAAATAACATTGATGTATAGACTAATACTGAAATGCATAATTATTTCAATAAATTAATCTTTTGATTAAATGTTATAAAACAGATGGAATTTACTCTTACAATGACAAAAGATTCTTCGGTTATAATTTAGAACTTTGAAAATAACATTAATGTATGGGCTAATACTGAAATTTGACATTTCAATGAATTAATCTTTTGATTTAACGTTATAAAAGAGACGAAATTTATTTTTACAATGACAAAAGATTCTACAGTTAAAATGATGAAATTAATAACTTTGAAAATTTACCAGAACCACCTTCCGTTAGTAGTTCTTTCTACAAATGTACTAATATGAAATGTATCAACTCACTATACCGCTATCAGAATTGGTTTAGTAAATAATTATACTAGTGGAATGGTGTGAAACCAATCTCTAAAATGAAGTTAAGATAAATTGAAGAGAAAGACTTTATAACAGTCAATGCAGGTGCGGATGGATGCATGGTAATATGCCACCCCGTAGATGTTACATCCTTGGTATTTTCAAAGCCTCTGTGGAATTCACCCGCCTCTGCTATATGGTACGGGAAACAAAAGATATAGCTGGGTTAAAAATACCAAGGACTAACTCATACAACATTTAATAACATTTTTAATAACAAAGACAATCTATAACCTAACATTCTAAACATATTGTTTTAGAGAAAACTTGAAGCTAGAAATATACAACTTAGTATGTTTTTTTTTCTTTTTTATTCTATTTATTTTCTTTATATTTTATAATATGTAGTCCAACAAAACGTCTAAACGTTTGTCTGTAGGTTCATTTTTACAATTGAAAGTTACACTACTACAAAATATTATTCACTTTATAAACATAAGAGATAAAAAACGAAAACAATTGAAAGTTACACTATTACAAAATATTATTCACTTTATAAACATAAGAAATAAAAAAGGAAAACAATTAAGTACAAAAAACAACAAAAAATAAATTTTCAGTACAAAGTTAAGAATTTTAAGCAAATTAAGAAATGTTTCTTCATATTAATTGAAACAAGGGTCTATGAAAAGGGATTTAAGTTAAATTTACCAAGTTTTGTATGGTTTAAAATGATGACATTATTATATTATATTACAAAACATGACTCTAGCTAGAAGACAATATTCACGTAGATTGCTTCGTGTAACACGACGTTCATGACAATTGCTTTAGTGTAAAGATCCATGATGTAGCATTACGATGTCCGGGATGGTCGTATAAACAATGAAATAGATTTTACTTCATGTAGGTACGCTGCCTCCTAGGCTCACGAACAATCTTAATGCTATCCTGAAGGCGGTGAGGAAGCTCGGACGGATGACTGCAAGGATGGAATTAGGGCCCTCGGCTATCCCAATTCTCTCCATCTGCAGTCATCTAGCGGGACTCATTCCTCACGCCGCTCCCCAAGAAAAGACACCGCATCTAGCATGCCACTTAGGCCGCCATGTTGCACTCCTTGCCGCCTTCAGCGTATAATCAAAGAGAAAACCGCCCTTGAAGGAGTTTTATATATCAATTACACATTTTATTACTAATCCCACGTCGCGAAGCCACGCGGAGCAAGTTATTTCATCTTAATTACTTAATTGAATTATAAATCTTACCGCATCCGAGAGGCGGCTTCGACGGCGGCTGTCTCCAGCGGAGGAATCAGAATGCCATAGAAAGCCAGCGCCCGTAGACGCGGCGTTTGTTTCCGGCGAACGAGAGCAGTGTGGACAGACGGAAAAAAACCATTTATTTAGGGCAGGCGTCCCAAATAAATATTTCACAATGTATTATGTGAAAATATAAATAATTAATTAATAAGGTATTGACATAAGGAGCCGGAGTTATTGGTAAATGTTTTTGTAAACGAAATATTGGGAGGAGAGAAGAAGAGTTGATTAAAGTAATTGTGTTAAGCAAATTAATACATTCCTATTAATTTCCAAATTTTCATCATTTTATTACCTTTACGCATGACGGAATGGAAAACTTTAATTATATTAGAATGAAAATAATGATTATTATCCATGATGTGATTTGGAATTCAGAAAAGTTATAACTTGTTAGACCACGACGATGCCCATTTCGTACAATATTATGATTTCTTGAAGTTTGTCGTATTTACTATTACAACCTAAATTATGCTTTCCTAAGCACAAGCTTATAATAATAGTAATTTCTACTTTATATATACACATATATATATATATACACACATATATATATATACATGGTTATTTGGAAAACATTAATAACCTCGCAGGACCATATTCCTGCCTTTATTATGAGTCGAAAATGTTCAAGCCATCATGACCTAATATCAATAGTTATGGAGATATTTACTTATTTTTTGTAAAACGTTGGACTATCATTACAGTAACTCATAACGATTACGAACAATTCATTCGTTTCAATACAAGTTAAACAAAATGATAAAAACCCTGAAAAAATTCCAATTGGAATGTTTTCCAATTGGAATTCGAAGGTTTTTATTTTTTTATTTGACTTCTATTAAAGGGAATGAATTATTCATATTCGATATAAGTTGCTGTAATGATAGTCTAACGTTTTACAAAAAATAAGTCAGAAATATTGGGAAAAAAATGCAAACTTTGATATCGCATATCTCCTTTACTATTGATATTAGGTCATAATAGCTTGAACATTTTCGACTCATAATCAAGGCCGGAATATAACCCTGCGAGGTTATTAATGTTTTCCGAATATATATAATTCTATATATTCTGTATATATAATTCTAAAAAAATAAGATACTCCAAAATAATTAGCATAATTGAGTCACTAATATTTATCTTATGATGTTTGTATTTCTCTACACTGTTCCATTATTAACTTATACGTACTTATTCATTCATGCTCTTATATAATCATACTCCTGTCCTCAAACACAAGTATTACTTTACTGGGGACAGTTAAACATGTATTAAAAAAATGTAATATTCAATGTAAAATGTATGTAATATTTTTATTTTCAATAAAGAAATTTCAATATAAAAAAATAAATATATATATATAATTTTTATTTTTTTATTTTATATTATATTATGCTTTCTTTAAGCTTCTGCCTTTGATATATACTTGCCTTTTACTTTATATTATATTTATCTTTTAGTATTGTACTACCGCTATGTATTTGCTTTCCACTTTATATTATTACTAGCTGTGCCCGCGCTGCTTCGCATGCGTAGATTTTTAGAACACTGTTTGGATCGTCACAGAACTTTCACGAACCTTCTAGAACATTCTCCTTCCAGAACTTTCAAGAAATTCGAATGTACAGGAACCTACTAGACACACCGACACATTCCGCCACTCAGTTTAGAACCTTATAGAACTTTCGGGAATTTTATAAAACCTTCTCCTTCCAGAACTTTCTAGAGCTGGTTTTTTCGGAACCTTCTAGACTCACAGAAACCATCAGTGCGCCTATTTTGAAACAATCTGAAGCATTTGCGGCCTTCCCATAACAAAACAATGTGCTAGAAAGCACATTTTCGTTACTCACTCCCACCCACACACAGCCACCCCCACCAAACTCGCATATTTTCGATGTGAAGGACTATCCACCACCATAGCCACCGGTGGGTGGTTGTGGAGAAAACTTGGCGAGTAGGTAAATATGGGTTTCTTTATATATATATATATATAATATATATTGAATTTTTCTTGTTTGTAGTTCTTGGGCATTCACTATGTTACAATTTCTGGATATTCTGTTTGAAGTATTCATTCATTTAATGTAGACTTGTTTAATGTAGGTACACTTTATCTTATTTTTTGTAAAAGCCTTTAAGGGTGTAAAAAAAATCGTGTAATGCGAAGGACAGTGTAATAACGGGAAAACGAACAAACGCGTGTGCCGCCGTGCATTTTAAGCGTAAACGCCACTGGTTGCACCTCGCTTAGAGATTCTAATATACACAGTTGATAAGAATAACGAAGAGATACGAGTGACATCTCGAGTCAGTATACTTATCATACATTTCTTTAAACATGACTTCTTAGAAGAAACAATTTAAGGAATTTATCACAATCTGACTTATTTTCAAAAACGTCGTAAAAATAATGGATTAGACAACTAGTAGGTAGGTACTTTAAAAGTGATACTCACCATTCCTATGACTAGAAGTTTCTCTAAAAGCCCTTGACCGCTTTTACAGTACTACGTAGTGCACTTTCCTTATCGGGCAAAAGACCAAGGTACAAAATTAATTTACGGCGTTCGTGATGTCTTCTGGTAGTCAGATTATAACACTGTGCAGTGGTGTGACAGGACTTTGTTCTGTCTGTATAATAATTAATAAATCATTTTAAGACTGTATTCATTGTAAGTATTCAAGCAAACATTTTTCGCAAGAGATTACATGTCAATGAATTGCAAGGAAAATAAAAAATATTGCTGTTTATTTAAGCGATAACCAGATTTGATTGTACTTAGAATTTAATAGCATGTTCGAAAGTGTTTCTTTCTTATGTGATGGACTATCAGTGCATCCGAAGCATTGAGCTTATAAAATAATAAGATATACAGGATCAATAACAATAGAATGTTGAAAGTGAGTATAGTGAAGTAAATGAAATAATAGAAAGTAATAACACATTGAAAAAAGTAGTAATAATAAGCCAAGACATAATAAGGTGCCCATGTGAAGCTTCATTTATATCTTGCATTGCAGAATAATATTCACTTGGGGTCAAATTCCTCTTCTCTCACTAATGATTTTGTCTTGATAAGTGACCAGTGATAAATTTACGAATATAGGTACTTAGACTGGGTTGCGCCATCTGAAGTAAATTTTACTCGAGTAAAATTAACCCGAGTAACTTTTTTTTTTGCCATCCGCCGAGAGTAAACTTGATTTCGGGTAGCAGAAACGTCTTTTTTACAACTGTCAAACCAATAATAAGGCTAATAGGGTGCCAAGCGGATAAACCTCAAATACCGCAAATGTCTACGAATTTGATTAATTTCATTTTCTTACCACTGGCAATACGTACATTTGCGGTTCAAACAAACCAGTTTAAACAAACCACTCTATTCTATGAAACAAACCAAACAAACGTCAAACCATCGCTAAAATAACGCGAAATTAAAAGATTCATTTTAATGTTTACAAATTTTAATACGACAATGACAACGACAAAATTCAAATGACAAGTACCTGTATGGACAAATACACATTTTCAAATCAGCTGTGAGAGGACGGCCAATTTTTTTAACAACGTTTTTACCTTTACCCACCGATATTGGAGAGTAAAAAAATGTTACTCATGTATTTACTTCGGCGAGTAAAATATTTTTTACCATAGATGGAACAACCCGTTTTAATAAAAAAAGTCACTCGAATAACTTTTTTACTTTTACTTTTACCTTTACTTCGGATGGCGCAACCGGGCCTTAGGAGATAAAAGATTGACCAGGAATGACCTCCTTACAAATGTTCAATCCCAAAAAGAGGACGCAGGCAATAAGCTTTTTTTCATAATTATTATTTTGTTTTTTGTCAAATTGTCAAATATAAGTAAATATTAAAAACCACAGAAATATACCTGGATTATAACGTTGAAAATCTTCAATGATATAGATTTCTAATATTAACCATTACTCGATTATTTAAATTGAATATTGGAAAAACTGTTCTGATGTAGTAAACACTCTCGAACGATGTAATCTGGCTTGTATAAATATATTCACAGCTTACTCACAATTTTCCGTTCGCAACGACATATCCATCATGAGCTACGGAGCTTTGAAATATCCATTTAACTGTCAAAAATTAAGATAAGACGTTACAAGGTAAGAAAAAATATTTTGAAAAAAAAAGTGAATTTTTATATAACTTACGGAGACAATTTATTTCAATAACTAATTTGTGGTGACTCGATTTTTTCAGATCTTTCTTTCTGCTAATTTTTTTTTCAGCGTTTTTCGACGAAACATAAGGTAATACGAAATTATTATTATATACCTGTACTCTCAAGAATGTAAATCTCAAATAACGGTAATAACGCTAGTATAGGGGAGGGTGGGGTGCAATGATACAATTCGAGGTTTTTTGTTTTTATTTTTTTTAAGCCTTATACTTAAGGAGTAACTAGTCCAGCTTGTAGATTAAACAATTATTTAAAATAGTTATGGATTGTAAAAATATTGTATATAAAACTTGTAATTCACAAACTACCATGAAACATTAAGAAAAACATACTTTTTTTATAAATCTAATAAATTTCTGTAGTAAAATATGTAAATATTTAATACATTGAATATCAATTTTGTCAAAATTAATTTCAACTTTTATGGTAGACTGCATTATTTTTATGCCTTTCACAGTAGAAGGCTTTGTACATATCTTCTTCCGGTACATCATCCGTGCCTGAAATTTCAGGGTAATAAAAAGCATTTCGATTTTTCTGACTGTCTTAAAATATTTTTTCAAAAGCACCATCCTAATCTTCTAACAAAATAAAATTTACGTAGTTTTTTAGCACTATAAGAGAATTTTACGTTGATAAAATGTGAACACCATGTATGCGAAGATTCAGTGTTCACAAACAATATTTTTTTAAGGAAATCAGATTATAGACATTATAATTCTATGAATGTACGCGAGTGATAAATAAAAAAATATATATATAAAACTGGGTATTTTATACACCATATAAAAAGGGTCTATGATACAGTTTCATGGTTTTCATGACAAATTCAACCTTACAAAAACTGTATCATTGTACCCCATATATTCTGACAGAAAAAAATCACAATAAAAATAGATAATTCGAATCACGAACAGAAACAATTCAACGACAGAAACAAAAATTAAGTAGGTACTTTGAAATAGAAAAATCACACACGTCCAACCTATGCAGCAGCATAAACGAGTACTGATCTGAACTACACATCAAATAATGGACCTAGTAGTTCCCAAGTTTGTCACATGGCAGCACTTGTTGAATTACTTTGCGGTACCTAAATAATCGATATGTATCGTGATACCCCACCCTCCCCTACTCATAAATGTACGATAAGAATCGATTACATAATGTTTATATTAGTTCATTAATACTTGATAGGCACATGTAATTTGAATCAATATGCTTGTATTAATAATGAAATATTAAAAATACTTAAACAGAACTTTGCACCCTCGATGGATTGTAATTAATGATTATTTTTGCTGGTAAAAAACTTCCCACAGTTGCTAGTGATTTGATGATGTGTATGTATTAGTTTGTAAAGTCATATTATGTGCTATTTATCATATTTATCTAGACTGTCTTATTATGTCTTAAAGTGTACCAGATGTTATTGAATGATTGAGAATATTCCTGATATGTACTATTAAAAATACGTGTCAACTACAGCACGCGTTATTTCCCCGATATTATAATTAATCGCAGTATCACTGCGCTTAGTATTTATGGGAAAACACAAGAGGATTTCTGATTAACAGTAAATGTATCCGGGGGCTTACCTACTTGCTACAAATAGTTTTCAAAATTATCCGGATTTAGTGGAGTTACTCGTATACGTTACAATGAATCTAAATTAAAGAATGTAACTGAAGCCTTGAAATAGCGAAACTAAAAATAAGAACAAAAACAGACTGAATGCCATTAAAATGTGGCTGGTTAGGCGCACATGTGGAGAATCTAGATACTACAAGGTAAAGAATGAACAAATCAGGAGCAAGTATACAGTGCTATCTATCATGTATATTCAATAGAATTAAGAACGGGAACAAAGGGCCTCCGCAAAAAACCTGGCTTGATCAGATAAATTAAATATTGGAAAAAGGTTTGGCATGATGTATGAAAGTGGACAAGGCAAAAGTAGTGTGCGGGACAAAAAGTGTGGCGCTCTATCCACTATCCACGAGGATAGGTTAGTGATTTAGTTATTATGATTTTATTTTTTAATAAAATAAAACTGAATAAAGTGGACATAATTTTTTTTACTAATTAACTAAAGTAATTTATTAAATTTAGTTAAATTTATTGTTTCCAGCGAAACGGCAGAGTACCGTAAGAATTACAAGTAAAACTTTCATAAAATATTCATAAAAATGTACTACATATATTATCCTTCATGAAATCTCGTTAGTGTAATAATACGGGGTTCGTGAGTTCTTGTAGAGGTCAACATTTTTTTTGTCACATCTGAGAATTGATTGAAACTATTATTCTGTTGTATAGAATAAGTATAACGATCAGTATTGATAGACAATACCGTTCTTAAGAAAACCTTTGAATTTGCAAACAAAACTTGATCATGTCCACCTACAACTAGAGTTTGACAAAAAACTTTGCAATGTAATCTAGATCACTTTTCAAATAAACGTTGCCAAGTGTTCACTTTCCCTTTCACAGCACTAACAGTAAAGACATCTCGGAAAGATGGCGTCTGTAGCGGTAAAATTGTGACGTCCAATGGGAGACGTCCGAAGAAAAGGAGAAACCTGATTGGTTCCCGGTTGGCTGATTAATCACTCGAATTAACTGTATATTCGATTGAGGCTATTGATTTGGCTCATCAAATAACCAATTCATGCCGTTGATTTTTATTTATATTACGATTTAAAATGGCATTAAGAGAAATAGATAGTTTTGAAAAAATAGTCAACGATATTTAGACGCTGTAGCTTATTTATTAACTTTTGTTACAATATTTCAATTTTGTTACAACTAAAGATTCGTGTAGACTGACTTGGATGCACCTTCAATCTCTCTGTATCTTTAATTCAAGCAAAGAAGGTGATGACTTGGAGACGCTGGTGGTAACTGTAGTGGCCTGAAAGGAAGAGTTTGATCACCGATTCGATGGACTGACCAGACTAAGGATATTACTAGGTATCCTGTTAGCGCAGCGCTCAGTGAAAGCTGCAGAGAATAGCAGAAGAAAATTTTTGAGGACACCAGCAGACCACATGATCCTCAGTAATAAGGCAACTAACTAAACAAGAAGAAGAGAGAAGAAGAATTTGAATGAAACGATAAATAATTTATCACTCAACTTTGATATAGTCTAGGTCAGCGTTTATAATCCGATCGTTGAGAAAAAATGACAAAAAATAGAAAAACTATTTTTATGACACATTTGATTTATTTTGAATTAACAACAAAACAGTAAGGAAATAACCGAATATATTCGTTTAAAATCATTTTAACATTCTTTACATGAACTAAATACGATCTTATTTACCTTGTCATGTTTACATCATGCGTATATGTAAATGACAAACATTTACATATTATTTAATATTTGTATTGTTCTAAAAATGTGTTGTATCCCCTTCTTGAATGTTTTTAAACGGACATGAAGTTGTGTACGAATAAATTAAAACAAAAAATCTGAATTACTTGACGAAAGATTATAAATAAAATTCGACGATAAATTGACATATTATATTTATGAAAAAATATCGTTATCCTTGTTAGAGAGCGAAAAATAAAAATAACTATTTCGTGGAAATTTCATTTTCTTCTTTTTGGAAAAACGATACATAATAATATTATGTAGGCATAGAAGTCGCATGTTGGAGTCAAAGGTGTTTTTGAAATGACGCCCACCTCGGTATAAGAGAGTTAATTTTATGATCGCTGTACGTCTTTTTATATAGAGCATTACCTCGAACCGCTTAAGTTCAATAACTTGTTCAATGCAAACAAAAAACTGCGCACTTGTGTATGGGTGGTTCCCCGAGTAGTCTGCCAATGACCTCCCCCAAAGTTCACGGTCCAGTTGTAGGAAAAATATCACCGGTTCATGGATAAGGATTTTGGCATGGCTGCTGGGAAATAACGTTCTTGAACATTTGGCAGAAATGGTATTGCATCTCGCGGAAAAAAATCACCTTCCAGATGATAATCTTATTCACGGCCAGCTTTTACTACATCGCAATTAAAAGTCATTAATAAAATATTTATACGCAAGCGAGGTAAGGCTGTTCCTAAAATACCCAACATACATTTAATCAAAAAACTTTCTTATTATTGTTTTGTTTTAGTGAGACGCGAGACACACTAAAATGTGTTGATAAAAAATACTTACCAAGTGTGGTCTAATAATAGATAAAATTTAGCACCGATGGATCTATCTGCTTGAAAAAGAATTTCAGGCGACAAATCCATACTGTTGTAACTGGGATCGAGATTATACGTGACTTGTTACTGTGTTAAATTAGTTTGCATCATAACTATAATTTAATAGATAATTATTGTTTTATTTATATCACAAAATAAACTGTAAATAATAATAAGGAAATGACATAGAGTGATTGGTATTTTGAAATTGCTTTCCTAGAACTATTGCTATGCGATAAAACACTGAAATAATGGACTTGATTACAAATATGAAAACAATATAGGAATCTACAATGTATTTTTAATCTTTATTACAAATTCAACGATAAATATAATTGGGTTGTAGCACACCATGAAATACAATATGATCTTTTTATAAGAATGCACATTTTACGTTTTAGTTTGCATCGGCTATCGTCGACGGCGATTTGAGAAAAATTATTTCGATTTATCACAATTTTTTGTACAATTTTGCCCCTACTCAAACGTTCAAACAGCTGCCCTATAATGTATTGGAGAACCGGATATCAGTGTACGCAGGCTGGCCGATTGTCATCAAACATATTATACATTACAGATGACAACTTTTGCTCACACATGCATACGGATCCTATAAAAAGAAATAGATTTTTTATTATATATTTACACATGTTTTTTTTATTTCAATAAATATTTCTACTATACGAAGATTTAAGCGTGACACATCTCTTAGAATGAAAATAAAATGTATGCAAATATTTGTAGATTAATTATTATATAGTTTATTTTTAACTAAGATAAATTTTAGAAGTCTCACAGAGACGAAGCTATTTATTTGGAAAACGTATAGGGATATCTTTATAGGGTGGCGCAGGACTTATCAGTTGGCTTATGTGATCATTTTACAAAATGACCGTAATTAACATCGCATTAACACATTAATTCCACCGTAAGGACAACAATCAAATCTTTGAACGTTGTCCTTACTCCTTACCATCACAGTCTACAGAGATTTCACAGCTGGTGATGATACCTCTATTTTTTAATTATTAAGTAATATTATTTTTAATATTTGTATGATATAATTATTTAATATGTACATATACTAGAATACGCCTGAAAATTATTATCTTATGCCGTCTCATGAGCAACAGCAATATGTATGAGGGCCATTGCATCAATTCGGTTTATAGTCATCTTTCGTTGAAAGCATAGATTTTCGCATTATCAACAAACAACCGGTTTTCGTAAAAATCTAAGCTTCAAACGAACCTATTGTAATACAAATTCATACAATCGCGGTTGTATGAATTTGGTTTATAGTTATAGTGCCTGGTCATCTGCTGAAGTTTTTGTAACAAACGAGAAAATAAAGTGCTGGGAGGAGAAGTACCTCTGTTATTTTTGAGCTTCAATTTTCCACTTATTGGGATAACACCAACTAGTAGTACCTACCTATCTCTCTTCGGATCCAGGCAAGTATTACTTTCAGGGATTAAGACGACTCAGGCAGGGTTTCATTTAAAGCTTTAAACGTTAAATATTACATTTTCATAAAACTCAATGAAAATGTATTTATAAAGAAGTGGCCTAATTTAAATATAGGGTTAAATTATATTTTTCATACATAAGTACATCCTAGAAGAGCGTGGGAAGTTTTCAACCGCAAATAATGCAGATTCAACCAGACAGACACACCAAGGTCAGCCGTGGACATTATTAATAAACGATTTCAAATTAACGTTTTCAAATTCGCGAATGTCCACTGCGATTGCGAGAGACGAACGTCCAGTGGACTTCCGCAATAATTAGTCTAAAAATACGGAGCGAGAGTCCGCCGCGGCGCGGATAGGAAGGCGCGGCGGCCATGTTGGTTACTCTCACCAATCCAGAGTCCCGGTCGGGGGCAGAGCCCGCACCTGCGCTAGCCGCTAGACTGACGCCGCGAGGTTAATGCCACGGGGTTAGTGCACCGTGCCACCGCCAGGGAAGCAGGGAAGGCTGGGCGGCGTGCAGGGGACGCGCGCGTGTACGTTGCACCTCGCTAGGCCATCCGCGCACATCCCTGCGCAATGTGCAAAAATATTATCTATTTATTCACTTTTTGTATATTATATTAATAATAGAGTGGCGAGCTTATTGCTAGTTGGCTATTTCTTCTAACCAACCACAAAATTCAGAATAACAGCTAGCTCCACGACAACGAGACGAGTAGGGGATGGATGGGACAAGGAAGAGTTGAACTAGGTTTTGGTAAAGGAAAAATTGCTTTATTCTGCTTTTAAAGTTGTTTGTGATCTCTTTTTACAGTTGATTCCACAGCCTACGCGACTGCACCTGGAATTAGGAGTTGAAGAATCCAGTATTATTAATCGGGATGGATAGCGAAGTGCTGCCAGCTAAACGGAGTGGAAGACCATTCTAGATTTCAGGTACCTTCTGTGATGTGGTGAGTGAGAATTAAAAAGGACATCATAATTACTTAGCATCACGCCATTTCTCCCATCGCCCACACTCTCAGGAGTAGGCGGAGAATACAGAGCGCCACCTTATCCTACACTGACCAGACATCTCGTCCCATCCACATTTATGTAATGCGTGTACATAACTCTTAAACAAACTGCCAACGTATTAATTATTTACAATTAATTATTATTAATCAACTAACAATCAATTAATTATTAATCAACGTATTATAAAATGTATTTCATACAGACGCAACAATATTTTGCAAAAATTACATTCATAAATCCACGATTCTGACTTTTATGTTACTTTTACAGTTACTAACATCACATATAGTTTACACAAAGTCGATATAACAGGAATAATTCATACGATTCCTCAAGACAACGTGCGTCCACAATCAGTGAATAAAGCAAAGTGTAAGGAGTTAGGTAAGGTTTCTAACATTACTATCTTCCAGTTTCTGGTTTATTATAAATATGTAGGTAATATAAGTTGATGGAGAATGCTGCTATTCTAGCTCATATATTTTATCACTTTGAATCGTTATAATTTTAATTGTATAATAATTATAATATCGTTATTTCAGAAATACACATGTGATTTGGTTTAAAGCCTTTATTTATTTATTACTAAGCAAATTCATGGATACATAGATGTTTTTCCCTGGAAACCATCAGCCTCGGGAGACAATAGCCATAGCTCGAGGCTGTCTATAGTTTGTTCTGATACTTTTTGGTTTAAAGTACACATTATTGGAAACAATTTTCAATTAAACAGCTATTCGAGATTAAAAAACTCACAGTACATATAATTCGTGCACAGTGGCAGGCATTTTAGCTAGTAATTTATTTAGATTTCATACTGTAAAAATAACATATAATATATCTGAATTTACTATCTTCTTTGATACTTTATGAACACTGGAAAGATCTCACGATATAATATTCTAGATGTAATACTTATACCTTTGTTTAACCTTACAAAATGTCGGCGAACAGCCGATATTACAGGGCCCCAAAGCTCCGGGTACATTGGCCCCAGGCCCCAGACCCGCATTTCAAGCAATATTATTGTATCGCTTGTAGTTCTACAGAAATAAAAATAAAACGGCCGCAAACAAGAAACGGTTATGAGCCGCCATGGAGGGGATCAACATCCTTGTCATTTTCTGCGAAGGCGCCAGCATCCATCTTGTGTAATTTATTTATGATAAGTACCAATACTGGACGGACGTATTGAGAAATAATCAAGTTAACCATGAATTACTTTTAGGTTTCATAAAATGTATAGAGCATTTTTCAATATGAGGATAAATATTATGTTTAATAGTATAGGTATACAAACTAATATTCTAACAGAGATATGCAGAGTGAATAGAATGATAAATTAATTTACTACATACCTATACATAACCAATTTTTATTTAAAAATCACATTTATATTGTGAAATTGCATGTTAAAGAGCATAGTTTTATGATATTGAAAACAAATTAGATGAAACAATTAGAAAATAGTTTAGAAATACAGAAAAAAAATCCATCGAAAAGAATCTACCAAAAAGTATCTGTCAAAGGTATATAAAAATGGATAGATTTATCTTGGCATCACCTAGCATATATTATTCAATGGTTCTGGAAATTCATTTCAATACAAAGTTATTGACTACATATATGAAAATTGTATAATAGATTTTCGTAATCGTAGATGATTACTGTGGCGACATTGGTATCGCTGGTCCCCGGAAAAAAAAGGTTCCGGGTTCTTATCGATATTTTTTTCTGTATGTCTTTCTAATTGATCAATCTTTTTTTGTGTAAACATATCTGTGACTTTTCTTTAAAAACCAGTTCGATACACGAACTATGTTATCTTAATAAATCTTTCGTTATATTATTCATTATTTCCTTCATACATTCTCTCAACTTATATTTTTTTATCCGATCATCGTCTTTCCAACTGTAAGGTGGATATCTCGTATTTCTACTGCATTCGTTCTGCTTTCAAATAACTGCTGACATTTGCAAGATTCGCGAGCTTACGCAAGAACCGAACAAATCGATTATGCATATCGTGACGTAGTATACATATAATATATTACTATGATAAGTATAATTTTATTACGAAACGACCAGATTTTATTAACTTTCATACCCTAATGTATATATTTGTGGTTGCTTATGAATGTGGATTTATATTTAGATAATTATTTTACACTATGTTATCTGGTTATGTATAAGATCTTTTCTATCGTAATAGGTGTTAACCGTTGAAATAAAATAAATCCTATTATGATTTGGGAATATTTCATACGTATTAATTGAAGTTGTTTAAAAATATCGCATCAAAAATCCCGAGCACGTACACTGAGCAAATATGTTAACGGCCGTGGTGTTACCTGCGAGCACCCCTCAAAAACGTAAAAAAAATCTCAAGTATGCTGAAGGGATTAGTCAATTTGTAGTTAAATTGACACCTGATGAATAAAAGGTAATATGAGTAAATCTCTGAGAAACATTGATACTTAGAAGACAGTCGATGCCTTTCGAATAATTGCCTTATTGCTTGATGTGGCTACCTATCATTTGATATCACAAGGATATAATTTAAATACAGACAAACCGCGGCAGGAGCTTTGAACTCGAAGTGTTGGGAATCTGCTACCGACATTATTTCCTTCGTCCGTGTACAACCGTCATTATTTGAATACATTTACATACACACTACATGTTTGTGCATATTGGCAATGCGGTCAATCAATTTAAATCATTAATAACAATTTAGATTAAACATCAAAAAGATTTTACACAAATATATATCTTTGTCGCATTGTTTGTTGTAACACCAAATATCAACATGTAAATTGACAACAATAACTTCTTAAATATTACGCGTATTAGAAGGACATTTAAGATATGGAGTTATGCGTGCCAATGACCTAAGAAATATAAAAGCCATTTATTTTAATCAAACCGTTTTATTGATTTAGCATGATTAAATCGCAATTCGTGTCTTCAAAATCAACAGACGTGGGCTTTGAAACATATGTATGTACGTTATATGACAATGGGATGATTGACGTGTCATTGATTCACCGGGATTCTCATTAAGAAATTGCGTTGCTTTCACTAATGAAAACTGATTTTTGCCCTGAAACAATACATAATAATTTCATGTTTAGAATATAAGTTTTTTATCACCCTGATGATGGAAATGGCATTTTTCAAAACCGATTGATTTTCACAAATAAACTTAAGTGTTTAAATCTAAAATAATTATAAATTTGATTAAAAATGCTATTGTACGAGTATATTATTTATTATTAGATATACGTAAAACTCATAATATACCCATGTGTATAATTATAATGTATGGATAAATATATGATGGTTTTTAACTTTTAGTAGGTACGTAAGAAATTTGAACATACGTAAGTAATCAACTTATGTCTTCAAACAAAAATTAAATTAAATATTTGTTTATTTTCGAAAAAATTCTTATGATTATTTCGTAAACAAGTATCTAAATATAATAATTTCTTTGTCTGTCTGTAACTTCGGAAACTTGCTGGAATAATGCTGGAATTATAATAATACTGATGAGGCGCCAGCACTCCAGTGTGACACGCAGTCAGCGCGCGGCTCAGGCACATGCATGCAACCACATTATAGAAGTTCTTGACATTTTTATGTTATTATTTTATTATATTTAGTTTTAGGTTTTAGCGAATAAACAAATGGTTTCCTAGTAATGAAATTTCAGCTTCGAATTCCTGCAATTATTATGTCCCATGATTTTTCACAAGTTTACGGCTTTTAGACTCTATTAAAAAAAATTATTTAAAAAAATTATGGCGGCCCTCATAGCCCAGTGGGCATGACACTGGCTTCTGACACCGAGGGTTCCGGGTACGATTCCCAGTGAGGTCACAATTAATTTATTCAAGCCTGGGTGTTTTGTGGTGTGTTTCGCTTCTATAATTGAGCCTATTGGCATGTTGAAGCGTAAAATTAAAATAAAATAAAACATATAAAATAATTAATGCTAAAGATATAGATGGTGGACACCATATTTTGGGATCAAAAATATTTATTTCATGTTAACTGTAAATAGTTTGATCATATCAAAATCTCTCTATCTTTTGGGGCATTATCTAAATAAGTATTATTCATGATAAAAAAATCTTAATGACATTTTGACGAATTTTTCGAAATTAATTTGTAATTCACAGGAAGGCTACTGTAGTATCATGAACTGAAACCATTAACTGTAAATTTAATTATTTTATTTAAATTCCCTTCCCTGCGATTTGACCATATTCAATATATCTTTAATATTTAAATATATAAATAATTTTACTATAATATTTTTAGATTTCTACGGTACCTTCGTAACATGTTTGCTGTCTATCCGATCTATATTTGAAATAACTACAATTCAACAGGTTTGACTTATTGAAGTACCGATCGTGACAGTCTTTATATATTTTCACGATCTCGGTCAGTCGTCAAGTAACTTTCTTATTTTCTTCCGCCTTTTATGGTATCGTACGAGTCTTATTATTCACGGGTATACATATAGGTACTTATTACAATATGCAGCAACACCACAGTGTTGCCCAAAACATTGCCAGTTAGATACTAACTAACAGTATCCAGTAGTAACGAAGTTATTTGTTATTGCAAAAATGACATCATTCAATGAGTGATCAATCTTTAATAATTACTAACTAGCCTCACGTCGTTTTCCCGCGGGGAGAGGCAGAGAGGATTGAACGCTACACACCTGGCATTTTGCACATTCATACATCTTCTCATACAAGTTCTACGGTTGTTGCGGCTTTTAATGGGGCCATCCTCAAACACATGTTGTATCTGGTCATGCCAGGTCTTTCGCGGACGCCCTCTATTACA
Source organism: Agrypnia vestita (assembly GCA_016648135.1). Taxonomy (NCBI): domain Eukaryota; kingdom Metazoa; phylum Arthropoda; class Insecta; order Trichoptera; family Phryganeidae; genus Agrypnia; species Agrypnia vestita. The sequence goes on from JADDOH010001496.1 coordinate 175,473, forward strand.
TGCCATGTAATATTGGTATCAGTATCTAATATTTCTCGTAAATCTTTTAAACGGTTGTCTAATGCGACAACTGCGAAGTCCTAAATTCATGAACGGTTTTTTAATATCTCTAATACTAAATATAATAATAGATTTTTGAATATAATAATAGATTTTTTTTTGATTATCGTTTTACAACATTAATGACGTATTCTTTCGGATGGGAAATAATTGTATATACAGGGTGTTTTTTAATGATGAAATTGCGCGTTTTTTCAAAATGAGCTTTAGTATTAATGTGACGTCACGATTTCGGGAAGGTGCTTGGGTGGGAAATATGCAGGGTGTTTTTTATTGTGAAATTGCGCGTTTCTTCAAAATTTTCTTCGCAGGGGAGCTTTTATTTAAAGATTATTTTTGCAATAATGTGACGGTAGATACTAATACCAATATTACATGCCATGTAATATTGGTATTAGTATCTAATATTACCTACTCGTAAATCTTTCAACGGTTGTCATATGTGACAACTGCGAAGTCCTAAATTCGTGAACGGTTTTTTAATATCTCTAATACTCAATATAATTATAAATTTTTGAAATAGAATTACAGCTCAAAATGATCGTAAGAGTATCTTGGAATCGTTGTCTACAATTTCTTTCTAGAGTAAAAATGTTCTTAGGTTTTCACGACCATTCAAAGTCTTATGGTATGAGGATTTTTGGGATATTCTGCCGTGTTTCTATGGCGATGTTTCGAGTCCTTTTGCAGGGTCCATCATCATATTTGATGCATTGGTACAACAACAACATATCAACCCTGCAATGGGATCCGAAATGTCGGCCATAAAGGTCGTAGAAACACGTAAAAATAAAAAAAATCAAACTGGAAGACTCTCCAGAATGTACCTACATCAAATACAAAATACCTCTAAATATTTATTTTCCAATTACACAAATTAGTGTGTATATTTTAACTAAAGCAAAAACTTTTATTATAATGTTGGAATTTTAGAAAAAAGATTTCAAAATTTAAATGGTTAAAATTCCTAGTTCAAGGCCCATTGGTAACTTAATTTTTTTACGACTATGTAGGTAGGTATGTCAATATTTTTCAGTGATTTATTTAATGTGTGAATGGGTATTAAAAAAAGTGAATACTTTGAATAAAACCACTACTTATTAAATAATCAACATGATTCGGGCCAGTGGTCCCTTCGTCAGGATACAAGGTGTACTAAAATTTAAAATTGGAACAAAATAATAACCTACTAGTTTTATGCGTAAGAATTTTATTTTTATTAATTAATATAAATAATGTGACCATAGAGCCATTTTGCTATTACTGAACAAGTTAAAAGGGTGCATGTTGATTTTGAATTACTTACGTTTTTGCTGTCGAAAATAAACACAATAAATTCTTTTTACTCCCTTTATATTAACTCGTGGCGTCTGCTTGTCTTCTTGTCTGACGAAAAAACTTTGGATCCATTTTAAGCCCCTTTTACGTGATCCAATCGAGCTGAAACTTTGCAAGCAGACTCGTGGCGACGATCAAGAAGATCTATCAAATTTTCGTTAAAAAAAAAAAAAATTTTTGGATTTTTCAAATTTTGAATGATTTTTTCATACAACTTATTACGCGTCCGGTAGATGCGAAACCTGATTATAGTATAATTTTAGATTTTTGGAAATTTTTATTACTCCCTTTCGAAGCGTCGCCCGACCGAAGCCCAACGCGTAGGTTAAGCAAAAAAAAAGTTTCAACTAGTAAATGAGAAAGGGAGTAAAATAAAAACTTGGTTTTTATGAGTTACTTTTTGTTGTTCCTTTCTTTTAACTCGTGGCGTCTGCTTGCTTGTTTTCTTGATGAAAAAACTTTTTTATTTTTAACCCTTAATCCAATCGAGCTGAAACTTTGCAAGCAGACTCGTGGCGACGATCAAGAAGATCTATCAAATTTTCGTTAAAAAAATAATAGTATAATTTTGGATTATTAGAAAATTTTATTGATTTTTTAAAATTGGAAACCATACAAATGTTTGATTACTATCAACAGTGACCTGACGACGTCACGGAATATTTAAAATTTTAATTACTCCGTCGGCATACGTAATAAGTACTTCACTACGAATTTCTAAAATTTATGACAGTTGGTTCACAGATGACAATTTACAAATATATCAAAATCTTGATAAAACTGACTGACAAATGTTTTTAGAATTTAATCTTCAAATCATGAAGTGTCATATCAAAGCTCAAAACATCTGACATTTTAGAAATATATTAAATTCCTGTAAGTTTAGTGTTATATTGTTATATGTTATAATATTGTTATATGCTTTAATTCGTCTTTAATTGTTGTTATATTTTACAAAGAAAGGGAGTATAATAAAAACTTGGTTATTATGGATTGGTTTTTTATAAAAATTAAACACAATATTACTTGTCTGTTTTTTCACCTTGTATGAGATCCGGGATTTTGTTTCTCGTGTAGCGCAACGCTCACTATCCGCTCCTCCGCCATTCTGTCTACGTGGTCTCTACAGCGTCGTCATATTATGCTTCTATCCCGTCTCACAATACCGACAGCAACGAACATTTATTTCTGTCACAGCGGTATTGCCTATTCTGTATCTGACAATTTTATAATTATTAGTGCCAGTAATCGAAAATACGCATTGTTCCTGTTGAAATATCAGTCGACAACTTCTGATGAAAGAAAATAATTTTGTAAATTCGAACGCTGATATAACGACACTTATTAATTATCTAATGAACCAAAAGTTTTTTATAAATTTGTTAATATTTTTAGTTTTTAAAATATAAACTCAATAAATACGTTGCGATAAATAAAATAAAATCGTTTATTTACAAAAGATAAATAAAAATCGGAAGCGAGATAAATACCTACATTGTTTTGCAAAGTATCTAAAAAAACAATGTTTCCATTTTATCTAGGGTGGCATGGATGGGATGTCCAAGATGGAAGTGTGGACTTCGCTTACCGCCAGAGAGGAGAAAGGGTAAAGGAGGAGAGTTAAATGTCGCCTATGTTACCCGACGGGTATTAAAGAATAAGTATTTTGTATACAAATATACAAAATTTGGATCAGATCGGTCAAACGGTACAGATTTGCGTGGAAAATATATCAGGAGAGGGGGAAATGTCATCGTTGTTAGCCACCGGGTCCTAAACATTAAGTACGCGTAGATATGTACAGAAAATATATCAGGGGAGCGTTGGGGTAAGGAGGGAGGGGGAAATTTTACCTATGTCACAAGTCGGTTCCTAAATAATAAGTATGCAAAATATGGGTCAGATTGATCAAACGGTACAGATTTGAATGGAAAATATTTTAGGGGAGGGGGAGGGGAAAATGTCACCTATCTTACTCGTCAGGTTCTAAAGAATAAGATGTGAAATTTCAGTCAGATCGGTCGAACGGTACAGATTTGCATGGAAAATATATCAGGGAAGGGGGATGGGAAAGTTTCACCTATGTTACCTACCGGATCTTAAAATACTAAATTTGGGCCAGATCGGATAAACGGTGTACTAAATACCTACCGGGTCCTAAGATACTAAATTTGGGCCAGGTCGGATAAACAGTGTAGATTAGTATAGAGAACAGACAGACAGACATTAAGTTTCATAGGTATAGATAGCGTGTGTTACTTTTACGTCCAATCGGTGAAGAACTTTCAGAGATTATCGATTTTGTACAAATGAACACTTACATTTTTATTTATATAGATAATAGTGAAAGGAATATTTAGAGATTTTACTAATATCGTAGAAATCCTAGGTAAGGACAACTTATTTCAAAGTACTAATTGCACGCCACTGCATACTGAGGTGTTTATGATGTGTCTTCATAAAAATTATGAATAATTAAACAATTTTATTGTTCACGTGGTACATTCACGATAAATGTATCTGCGAAAAAGCCCATCATTTCATATAAAATAAATTTGTAGCTTTCAAATCTTAAATTAACATATCTTCTAAGAAGCATTCAATACGAATTTACGTCAATGTGTAAACCGAAAAATAAACAAACGTTATAACGCACTAAATGATTATTTCTGGTGGCAGGCCAAACTAAACAATGTCCACAAGGCAAAACGATTTTCAGAAATGTTTGCCGCGCAATTTCTTTCTCATGCAAATTATATTGCCTTTTCCACGAAGCCACAAAATTGGACTCAAGCGACATCTATTTTCCTGGTAGAAAACGTAAAACTTAAAAAAAGGAATAAAAATTGTCATATTCTGTACTTAAATGGTAGTTCTGCGTTAAGTACCTAACAATGCAGATTAAAACCAGTTTTTCTGGAGTAGGGGGAAATTATTGAGGCGATGGCCACACTGCCGTGCAGCAAACAAAAGCCGCCCGTCCCAATTTCGAAACTGGCGCCCCTATACAGGGCCTCGGGTAATTTAGGTTACCTGAGCTGCAGGCATGAAAGTGTATTATCTTACACGTAGTTAAGCCACTGTGGGTGTATGGTGTGATGGGAACGAGGTCTCGTGTTGCATGACCCAGATGCGGAAACAGCTGGTCCGCTCGCACGTAAGGATGGATGGAGTAGGAAGTGCTGCTCACATAGAGACACGTGAGAATCAAAGAACCGTTAGCTGGGAGTTCGACGGCAATAATAATACCTTACCTCACTTCCTCAATGAAGCGACTACAGTTAAACGGGAAATCTATATTATTGAAATTTTGCTATATTCACTCATATTATATACTCAACAATTATGCGATTCATTGTTGTGTACCAACAATTTCTGTTTTAAGCAGTACAAACAATTTATTTATTTTACTTAACGGTCGTATATTTTTAAAAGAAATTCCGAGTCACCAAACATTATCAGGAATGTCATAATATTTAGGAACGCGGTTACGAATTTGTAATTAAAAAAAATTTTTGGATCGAGCAAATCACAAGAAGAATGAGAAAAGTTTTTCTCCGTATATTTATAATAAACGAACTTATCTATAGTATAGTGTCTACCTATCTTCCTATTTTATCTATCTGTATTTAATTTCTAACAATATTAAACAGTGTCACTATTTTTTAACAACTGCTATTTTGAATCAAGACCTCCTAGACCAATATTTCTGAAAATTTAAAATGGACAATAGTTTACAGGTCGTAACTAAAAAAAAAATCATTTTATTAAAAAAAAATTCACCAAAATACGCAACATCCGAAAAAAATTTTTTTTCTAAAAATCTACCTAAATGTGTGAACAGAATTTGAACCGCTCGCGCTGCTAACGTTTCTTAACTTGAACCGCTGATAACGTTGTTAAATAATGTACATTTCTATCGCAACATTTTTTCCCGTTATCGTTTGTATATTATGTTGAAAAGCGAGGCTCATTTCTACACGTCAGTAAAAGTGTAATTATTTTAATTTTTTGTTCGCATTCAGAATTTATTACTGTGATGTCAAATGATCGAAATCTAACGAGATCATTTTTCCAGTAATTTAACTTTTTTTTATAAAAAATAAATTTGGAAATGATATTTATTGTTATACGTAAAATAAATGCTTTATTTTTTATATTTTAATTTTATTTTATGTTATTTATTTTTGTTTATTATATCGTTATGTTCTATTTATTCTCTTTTCTTTTCGTGTTTTCTCTCACACAATTTTTTTTTTGTAAAGGTATTTTTGGAAGTTTTAAATAAAATTTACTTTCTGTAAATTTCCGTTCATTAGTCCGCTAAAAATCTTTAAAAATTCATTCTAATTGAATTTTCACAGCCTGTGTATTTTTTTATAAGTTTGTTTATACACGAACGCACATTGACTTAAATGACACAAAATAATTCCTAGCTTGATTAAAAAAAATTTGGATATGGACATGTATTTTGCTAACCAAAGTAGATACGTTTCCTTTTTGTACGTCTGTGTATTATTAAAAAGGTTATTGATCCGATGGGTCAAACACTAATCGTGGTTCGGAGAATTTCATACATGTCTTTACATTTACTTTCGTACTTTTCGGAACTGTTTGGCACATTTCTGTGATTTCGGCAAATTTTGGCTTTTGTCATATTTTCAGTGAACTTCTTAATTTAGAACTCGAAAAAAGCACTGTATTAAAATGAATAAAAAAAGTTTGGCGAAATAAAAAGATTAATAATTTATTTTTATAAAGCGTGTAAGATTAGCAAAATCATCAACGCCTGGTCGAAGCTGAGATAATTGCAATTTAATAATGCAATATCATTTATAGGTGTGGGTTTCTGCTGTGTTCGTGAGATTGCACACGCACGCCAAAGAGATACGACACGCCACAGCGAGAGTGTGTGTGACAATGGGAGTGAAAACATAAAAGTAGCAAACACTGCAATCATTAGATCATTCATTTCTGTTGATTACCACACGTGCAATTAATAGTAGCGTAAAACGCAAAAAACAGACAGAATTTTTTCTCTCTTAAAAGTAGAATTTTTGTGAAGTGACTTGTGTAGCCAAGATAGTTCAAGCAAGGCATAGTATTTGAATAACCATCCGGACCAAAGGTGATGATCACTTAAGCCAGCTAATGGAAGTCATAATGTGCCACATTCTGAGTTTCCCATATAAGTAGCTTCATTTCTGTAAGATTTCTACAGTTTATCTTAATTAATTATTATCCCTCTGTTCAAAATTCAGTAATTGGGTTCTTAGACCATACATATAAAAATATTGTTTAAATATTATTTAATCGCAAATGTTTGGATTAATTTTTAAGTGGATTTTTTTTATGGTTATACATTCAACGTCATACAGAATGGGGGATTTTTAATGCTTATATATTCAACGTCATATAGAATGGTGGGTAAAGAAAAAATCGCTTTAGGCGTATAAGAATTTTATATAAATAGTAGAAAACCAAAAATAAGGAAATCTTCATTTTCAAGTTGTTAAACTACTGTACACAGAATTTTATATAATGGGATAATCGTAGAGAATTTTTCGGATAATATTTTTCGAGAAATTCTGTTTAAGACTTTCCGAAATTGGAGAACATTTCATTCATGCATGTATTGCTCGTATGAAAGTACTTGCGCAATATATGTTATTCCACCATTCTAGACCTTTCAACCACATCAATGTATTATTCACGATTACAGAAACAGGTATTCTTATAGCCAATTCTATTAATTAGGTATTGTTCTAGACTTTCTTCTTAAAAAAACAACGACCGCTAACTATTTCAAAATCCCATCCAGCATTGACCGTAGTGTAGATTTCATCAGATAGATTTCGTCAGTATATAGGTATATGTGTGTCTTTTACATTTTGTTTTAGGCCTAATATTAACGAAGTTATTGAATAGTCACCATTTCGAAACAAGATGACAGATCAGGCAAGTTTACCCAAGTGTCCGAGAAATCTTCCAAAAAATTTGATAGAATTGTGATAAGAATTACGAGAGTTATCGTGCCCATAAAAACCGTTTTATCGGAGGGAGATGTCAAAGTCTTCTACCAGAAGACCCTCTGCAGTTAGTTCTTCTATTGAAATCTCTATTGAAATAATTTGGTTTATCCTGTGATTCGGATACTGTTTATTCAGGAATTCAGGTTAGTTTTGATTTTAAAAAAAATAAGTAAAAAAAACAAGTAATTGTGCTTCTTCACTTTTAGTTAATAGTTTGTTCTCGCATCTCTTTCATCCACTTGCAATGAATCGTAAACTATAATAAACAAACAATTTAATTCTAATCGAACAGTAACATCTTATAGTAATCAAATGGAACCAAAATGGACCATGAAAATGCAATACTCCTGAAGCATTTTTTTCTCTGCTCAAGTGCTCTATTGGATTCGAATTAATGTATATTTTGGGATAGCATTAATAATTTTTTGGTATTAATTTAAGATGGCCCTGCTAAAAGAAGCCTCAACGACCGTGAAGCGGTGTGTCAATATAGAAAAATATGGCGTTCTATTTTCTCTGCCTACCCCTGCGGAGAAATGGCATGATAGCTAGTTAGTTAGTTAATTTAGATATCCCCCATGTACGCTGTTTTATTCACAAATATTATGGATTATAGTTAAAAAATTTCACTATTATTTTTAAATTTTCATACTTTAATCGTCAGAATATACCTATAGTATTGAAAAGATGTGATCGGTCCTGGATGAAACGTCCGTAAAATAACACGAAAAATATGACACGTTACGCATAAATACTCTTACATGAAGTGAGAAATATAATTAAGGGAAAGTAATAAACTTTATTAATAAATACGAGATAAATGCCAGTTGTATCAATGCCAAAAATTATTGATGTATATTAATTATAATATAATTATACCAAGTGCTTGGCAAATATTATGTGGTTTAATTATGAAATATTTAGCAAGGCAATTAAGTCGAATATGATGTGCGATGTGCGATGATTTATTGTATGTATGTATATTGTAGAAAAAAAAATGTAGCGCTGAATGTAAATTGAATAGAAAGTCTGCTATTCAAAAAAGAGACAAATATTTATTTATAAATAATGAAACTTTTACATTTGTGAAGGGGCATTAATACAGTGGCGTAGCTACCACTTCGGCAGCCCGGGAGGGCCCTAAATAGCTGTTCAAGATTACAAAGCAAAATAAGAAAGAAAAAATATCCAACTCTAGCAATTACTGCCCTTCACTGAAGCACCAAAATATATCTCTGTAAAATTCTTACGTCAGGCCAAATATAAAATTTGTTCCGAGAAGTTTCGGTATCTATATTATATTATTAAAATCATGATGATTAGTAATGTTATTAATGTGAAAGAAACGATAATATTTATGATAAGTAAAACATTGTAAAATTGCATTATTGGGGAAGGACAGAGGCCCTGCGTACCGGGGGCCGGGAATGTGCTAGGCCACTGAACGATCACTAATAAAATAACACTTCTTAGTAAAATATATCAGAAGTAACGGAAAATGAGGACACATTCGCGTTTTCCGTATTTTGAATGTCTAGATTTCCATGGGGTTAATGCTTTAGCTGGCGAGAATGTTCAAACACAAAGGGATGCATTGACTGATGCCAGACAGAATAAAACCACGAGTACATTTATGGGAGTGACTGAAATAGTAACACGCTATTCTGCATTTACTCTACCCACATAGTTAAGGCGTGAACACACGATAGTTTCAAAAGTAATCTAAATTGTGATTCGTTTTTTTCATACAAACATATAAAAATACGAGCTAAATATGCAGCTACATATTTTGACTTATTTTTGTTTTAAAGGCCTAATCGTTTGTGGATTCTAATTGCACTATTTTGTTGTATTAACGCGAGATGGTGTTCTGTGATATCTCGGAATATTTTATTATTTCTATTTCAATAAAAATAATCTTTCCAGAAAAATACTCGAATAATATTTAGTCATGCGAATACTATTTCTGCTTCATTAAAAAATGTACTATACGTTGCAAAATATGCAACCTTTCTTTCATTTTTATTATCTACTATAAAACCATATTTTATACAATGCTTTTATAATATTTTTTTACAATACTATCAAGCTATATATATTTAATATTAATTAAAAAATAATCGGCATAGATAAAAATATATTTTTTTTTTAAATAGTAATTGAATGGAATGGTAATGCTATTATTATGATTGAAACGGAAGTAATTTCGAACGAAATTGGGTATAAATACATTAAAAAGAGTGAACCGGAACTCAATCAAAGTAAGATTGCACCGAACTCAGTCTACCGATATCAAATATAACATTCATCATCGCTTATCAGAGTGAGAAACAACATCTGCGATTATTCAGAATCGTATAAATAGATTTATGGAGCACCACTGTAATTTATTTTTTATCTTTCAATCCAAATATTATAATTGCGCTTTTTGGATATTTTTAGTCGGAAATTTTATTTGTAATTTTATGGAGTTTTTGTAATGTAGTATTGCTTGACCACAATAACTTGGCGTGCGGCGACTTTGGAACTAAAACCCGCCCCGCCCGCACCCGGCGGTAACCCCTCATTCAGTAAAATTTTGTATTTGCTCGGGAGCTGTGACATCTTGATTATCAATATACACTGAATTATTATGTCCAAAACATGCTTAACAGTGTGGGATGGTGCAAGAACAATTGCCAATGAAATATTAAAGTTTTGCGAAGCTGAAAAAGCAAACAATGGACCGATATTACCGTCTGACAGTTTGACTTATAGAACGGCCGCCACTACGGCTTGGTTTCTTTAGTACTGCCCGACCAAATTTCTGTTAAAGGCTACGACACCGGTCACCGGACATTCTGTACATTATGTATTGTGTAATAAATTTACACCCTGGCAACTTCTGTTACGCTACAGGGACGCCCTCCCTCGCACGCCAATTTATAGTGGTCGCATTCTAGTTAGGTAGTAAGCATTCAGGATATGGACTCAAAAGTGTCGTGCAGCCTGTGAATCTGAATCTAAAGATTAAATTACTCTAGCATCATTTTCTGTACTTTCGTAGTAATTAGGGTTTTTCGACAGTGTACTTTTTAATCCCAATTATAATAATTTCGTTGTCAGTTTGTCCGTCCGTCCGTCTGTCTGTCCGTCCGTCCATTAGTTTTACGGACGCACAATTGCCAGGGTTTAAAATATTAGGTGCCACTAACTGCCAGGGAAACGTGTTCAAATATTTTGATAAAAGTCGTTATTATTATTTTATGGGTGTGGCTATAAATAATTAAGTATTCTTTAGGAACCGGCATGCAAAAGTACCTTTATTTTTGACGGGTTACAGCTAGTATTATATTAAATATATTTCATTTTTAAATATCCGCCTTTCATTACGTAACTATGCATGTTTATTTTTAGTCGCTGGCGAGACGTATTTAATTCTCACATTTGTAAAACAAGAACCACGAAATAATAAATGGTTTTCATATCATTAATATTTACTTCAAAGTAATATAAAAGACATTTGCATGCATAAACAGTAGAAGAAAGGTTATTGAAAAAAATGACAAGAAACAAAATGGTGGACTTGCAAACATCGGGTGAGAAGGGGATGGAATAATGTGAATATGAAATAAACCAAATGAAAGAATTTTTTTTTTTGTTTGTTTTTTACTGTTATCCTATCATGATATTCTGCAATGTCACGTGTCCGTATGATGAGAGATCCCGAGATAAATCTCGAAGATTTAATTTAGGTACATCTCGGTACCGTGTACCTGAGATTTTGATCTGGAGATCATCTCAGAGATCAGCTTAAAATGGACAGCAACATTAAACACGCGCATACAAACACCACCCAAAACCATAGATACAATAATTTATACTGAAAAGTTGGACAAATATAATGTAGTAAATTACAAGCGTACATTCCGTTTTAAATGCTATTTGGACGACTGAAATTTACCAAAAAGATGAACGTAACAACTATAGTTATTCCCTGGTGTGTGAGAAGCCAGTGTCCACTGGGCTACGAGGGCCGCTTAGCTGTAACCTTCGAAAGTGTGAAGACGCGAGAAGTGAGAAGAGAAGAAGTGAAAAACGCGAGCACAGTGAACTACAAAAGCCGTGTCTTCAAAGGTCTCCCGGATGCGTAATCCCTGTCTCGGATATTGTCTCAAGTCGAAAATCTCAACCATGTATATACGTTGGTACAACCATAGAGAATTCACCAACGCCGGCAAACGTTCCAAAGTATTTTCTCGTCATGCAGGTAAGCAATACATATCTATATTCAACATTATTAGCTTTCTACAACTTTTATAATGCCGTCTCGCCATGGCGTGCAAACAGCGCACGTATTTGAAGCATTATCACCGAGTTTGCCCATTCACTCGGACCCATCGTGCGAATCAAATTAGCGAACGGTTTTCAAATACGGTCGGCCGGGCCGGGCGCCTGGCAACAGGCGGGCGGGGGCCGGCCTTCGGTTTCACTCGTTTCAATTCAAATTTAGAACGCCGCGATATGGCGGCAACGGCTACCGTAGGTAACATTTTTAACGTGGAATATTTTTTGTTCGCGATGAACTCTTTCCACCCCATGATAATGATTTCGATGTTTTATAACACCTGTTGGACTATGCGTCGGAATATTTCATTTAACATTTGGAACGACAGTCTGGCATTTTTAACCAAAATTAAAATATAAACAAATACATTTCAATTTAAAGTAGTAATAATTTATAATAATTGTGTCTTAATTGCAAGCAGTGACAGTGAAGATAACAATAAAACAATGTCATATTACAGCGAGTCTTTAGTATTTTTTTACGGGCCGGAAATCAGAAATAGGTTTATTTTATTATTCTTATTCATAAAACGTTATTTTTGTGAAAACTTCAAATTGTTGAAAACCAAATTCGCGCCAAAGAAGTCGAAAAACGAATATTTAATCATTGACGCTTAGGTAATATCTCAATTTGATCTAAATATCTGATGACACTTTGTTGTTCCAAGGAAACAACAAGCTTGCCTTTTAATATTATATATAGTTGATTTCTAATACAATGTACAATTTATTTCTAATGTTACGCGACAATCTTTAAATTAATTAAACATACACACAGGGGTGTAACAAAGCTAGTCCACAATACTTTACAGGTAGATTCCTGCCGGTAAATTATGAATCGAAAATGTTGGAACCACCATTACCTAATGTCAATAGTTATGGAGATATACGACATCAAAGTTTGCCTTTTTTCAATATTTCTGACTGATTCTGATTTTTTTAAAACGTTCGACAATCATTGCAGTGACTTACATCGAAAATTTAAAATTATTCTCTTTACTAAAATTCCAATAAACTACTAAAAACCCTCCAATTAGAATTTCTGCAGGGATTTTTATAGTTTTATTTGACTTGAATGTGTATTACTGTAATGATAGTTCAACGTTTTATAAGGTATTTGGAAAAATATTTTTTAAAAATTAGATTTAATATTGCATAACTCTCTGACTATTGATAATAGGTCATGATTGTGTGAACATTTTCGCCTAATAATCGAGGCAGGAGTCCACCCGTGAAGTATTGTGGACTAGCTCTGTTACACGTGTATATAAATTTGATTTCAGTTTCATTTTACAAGTTATTCATTGGAGACATACAGTCATCTTCTCCGCCTTCGTTACTCCCTTGACAGAGCAATCTTGGTTGCTGAAAACAATGACCGCACGCGGAACTATCCAGCGCCATTCCTGAAGTGAGTTATCGGTTGAATAATTGCAGGTGAGCTGGTCTGCAAATGAGGTATTGGTTGCAGACTTGCTTCCTTCGACTCCGCATTGAACCACCAGCGTCTTCATCGCCTCGTTGCATCATCTGATACATAAGTCCCGAGTATTTCAGGATGCGCATTTTCATAGTGGAAGACAGACATTGCTCAACATTTGAGTCTTATAAAATAAAGCTGTTGGTTCTGTATGCTAAGGGATTCAAAGAATACGCCACTAGCGCCGTATCTATTATTGGGTCTTAATATAGTATTACTATAAATAAGAAAGAACTTATTCTTATTAAATTCATTTTTGTATAACATTTTAAGACTTCTTATACCTATTAGTTTGTCATGTTGAGAGTTTGACTATTAGGTACAAGAGCGAGAACAAACAGAAACAGTATTAATAAGTACTAAAGATAGCCAAATTAAGGTATGCGTATGAGCTTTTAACCCACTATACATGATCTAACATTTCTTACAAAAAATATTACGGTTAGTAGTTCTATTTAAATTTAGTGCGTGTGTGTGTGTGTGGTTTGGCACTGATTAGCGGCACTTCGGCAACAATTTGTTTTATTTTCTCGAAGAATTTATATATTCCTATGTTCTGTTGCTACGCCAGTAAGATGCTTCATTCATTCAAGATACATATTAAATAATATATGTACTCTAATTAGAACGCTATAGAATGAAATCAAAACTACGCAGAATAATAAATGGAATTTCATGAATAAATCCAGTGGAAAATTACACACATTTACATAATAACGTGTTAATGAATGTTATTGTTATTATTAATTTCATGATTTTGATAACCTATACTCAATTAAAAAATATCTTATATGAATGTCCGACTAATTATTTTAACGTAGAATATGTTTATTTAGCGAATAAGAATCATCAAAAAAATTTTTTTAGATTAACAAAATTATGTTAAATTTTTTATATACTCTCACTTTGTGTTTTATTTTCACCTTAAACGGTACCGAGATTATACCAGTCACTTCAAAAAGATTTGTGAAATCAAAAACCTTTAGCAGACCCGCGAATTAAAAATCATTACCACCGTCATCATCATGAAAATGAATCATCCGTAGTAAAATAAATTATTAAAATGAACACAAAAAAAAAAACATCTCCATCCATATTATTAATTGCAAAAATAATTATCATTATATACTTTATTTTTAATAAGACTCATTTGTGGCATAATTTTTGGTCAGTCCACATTTGACCTGTTAACAAACATACTCAAAAAGAGTTATTTTTAAGTTGCTAGCAATACATTTTTTTATAAACATATATAAAAAAAACATAAAGTTTTTATGATTAAAGTTCTTCCGTGATTGTAGACTCTTGGGCTTATAACAACGATTACAACACAACCGTTAGTTAACTGCCTTACAGACCGCCGATTCCATCTGGGTCATAAATCACCGTTTCTCATGATGTGTTGTGGAGTAATTCGAAAACTACAATCATCAATGGTCAAAATCCTCAATTAACCAGCTGTCTAACTGCACAGGCTCTCCATCTCTGCTTAATCGGAGTGGATTTATGAGTTGTTAATTAATTAACTTCGTCACAGTTAATTAGTACAATCGGTCAAGTCAGAATAATTTAAAGTAGTGTAATGTGCAGTAAATGCATCTGATGTATGTATGCGACATAATTGCTTTTAATGATAATGAATATTTTTCAATATATTATTTTCCTCGGATACCTACATAAACATATTTCAATTTTTGTTTTATTATTGGATAATTTCATTAAATATGCTCGGGTTGGTGGAAGGTTGGGAATCAAATACATTTTTGTACTGGTCTTAGTGCAGAGTGCAGCATATAAAAGTGGATTTAGGTCACTTGATTTTAATGGATTTCTGCATCCGACAAGTGTGTTTTCAAAGCTTATGTATGAATTTGGGTTGGAGATTGGAGTCAAGATGAATTAAAATCGCTTAAAAACACAAGTGTCACGTTTTGAAAAATACATCTTGGTTAATAATTTGTTGAAATTAAATATATTATTTTAAATATGTACGTTCTAATAATTTAAATATAAGGATAGGGGATTGATATTTTATTTAGCAGAACACCGGTAAAAGTTCTCACAATAATTGTTTGGAATATGTGATTTGTTGAAATATGTGAATGTGGGCTTATATACATTTTTCTATAAAATTATATATACCTTCTACAGGGCCGTGCAGTAAGAAAGTTGAAGAATAAGTTTTTCCCAATAATTATTCAGATTTTATTTATTTCATTTCGATATTTTTTTTCGATATATTTTTAGTGTACGTTAAATGCCTCAATGTTCTTATACGAGAATATTTAAAATTAGAGTTTTATGCTACGAAAATAAGATAACATGCTGGTGTCCTGGAATGAGGCATGAAACCCGACCACTGGATCAGTCTTGACTACTAGCACGAAGGATGAAGAATCATTCACTTTGATGTTGTGGACACAATCTTAATTTATTCAAGGCAGTATTAACATAAAGTGGACCTTTTCAGGTGAGACACGGCTCCAAATTCATCTCCACAAGTCCCGGTCCCGGGTTGTCCTCGTGACTGACTCCAATATCTCTCCAGCCAGCAGATGCAAAGCACTTTTGTGCTATTTTCCCTAAAAGTCCTAAAATTCTACCCAAGATAATTTACTTTTCTAGCTGTCATATTGAGGCATATTTTGGCCGGAAAATAAGTGTCGTCCTTTACTAGCTGCACATTTTCAAGTCTTGAAGTGTGTCCAAGTTTTTTGTTTACATTATGATCCACAGTCTCGTAAGTTCACGGACATAATAATTAGTTGAATTCTTTGTTTGAGGGATATAATAACGACTGATTGATAAGGAAGTCATCAGGTACAAGAAAATTTGGTTTAAAAATAGAATTAATAATTCTGAGAGATCCTCTTAGGAGATTGTAAAAGTTATATGTATATGGAAGAAAACAGTATTTATGTATTTTATATTTATACACTAAAACTGCAAATTATGAAACAGAATTTTCTCGAAGAGGCGACCTTAAAATTCTAGAATTCAGTGGTGAAGAGGGTAATGACGATAGGGGTTCTTGTTCTAATACCCTCCGATTATATTATGTAATAACCTTCTAGAAATTACAAAAAAACGCTCATCAAAACTCACTGACATCATTTCTCTAAAGATATAAAATATAATATCCCTAACCACCCAAGACTCAGTCGGGATGCGTAAATTAAAATTATGTCTGGACTTTGTTGAAATTGAAATTTGAAATCTTATGATTTCTCGGAAATTTGCTACGCAAGGCGGGCTATTGCCAAGAAAGTGTCGTCCAATCTGATTCTCTCATTTTGCATTAGTGCCATGTTCCACTTGGCGTTTCAACAACCCTCGCCCGCATTTGAGAAGAAGGTTAAACGAATGTCAATTTCTTATATATTCACTACAAATATATTTGTCTCCACTGTGTTTATACTTTAAAAATATTTTGACGAAATAAAGACCGTCTAATCATTTATTATTAATAAATTCGGTTATATTAAAAATTTTAAGACAACTAACTGTAAATTCGTTTGACGTTGTAAGAAAATGATTTTAAATGTTGTCAAACAGAATAGACTAGACAAGCAATTTTCCCCTTTGCATGTAAAATTTTATTCAAATAAACACTTGACTTTCTCTTCCAGTCTTTTTACATGAGGTAGGTATATGAACGTGGTCAATCTTTGATTGCTTTGTTTTGAAAAAGAATGTGCATAAATTATGAATTTGAAAAACGCGTTTTTTAGATTATTTTTATTTATTTCTTTCTATTTATTCGAAAAAACAACAGCTAACAATAATTAAGTAAATACAAATGTTTAACATAAAAGCCAATTATAGGTGTATGATATGAAAGACATTTCGAAAGATTTGATTAATGTATAAAGAGTTGAAGCTCGCCGAAAAAGTAGCTGATCTTTTTATTAAAATTTATCTCCATATATGGTCGAGAATCAGAAGGAGACGGTATCATTATATTTCATTTAATGATAGTATTTATATAATATGTTAGTATTTATAATATGAATAGATTTCATAGACATTTATTTCTGTAGCCAGAACCCCTTTTGTCCACACCGACCGGCTAATAAATGGCCGCCACCAAGATCGTATGTCCGTGCTCTTAATTCAGACACCCAGTCTGAAACGACCGAAATATATTACCCTCCACGGTTGATTTACTCTTATTATACTTATTTCAATGAAATTTATAATTTCGAACTTCAGAGATTTTCACCGGCGGCGCGACACTCAGTCTACCCAGACCCGCCATTTTCTGTCACGTTACCAGCTTTCTAATTCGGATTACAAATTATAGCTGTAATAAAAAAATATTTTTATCATCCGGGTAAAGTGTTTTTGGTGAGTATATTTTAATTGTGATGTTTTAAAAAGTTTCTGGATAATATCTCGTTTGGTGAATGAAGATTAATTTGAAGTGGGCACGAGGTGTATGTGGATTTCATATTGAAATATAATAGCTACCTAAAGAATATAATAGATGATAGAGATAGAGATAGAGATAGTAGATGAAAGATGGCGGGCGAAGAAAGGACAAGACATAATCGAATAAATATTGACAAAGAATAACGTAAAGTCGAATAGGGAACTACCAACCGTGACAAAAAAAAAACGAAGAGATACATCGATAAGAACACTATTCATAAACATAAGAGAAATAGTGGTATATTTAAACTATCTGTAGAAAACTCATAGCTTGATCCTTCAAAAGAAATTGTTTATATTAGGTCCTTACATATGAAATTGACGTTTTACCGTACTGGCAAATTTGATCTCAAATATCTTCTCTTTGGTTAGGAATTCCAAATCCAAATTTTTACAGCTATTTACTCATGTATTTGGGTTTTGAAAATTATAATTCATTTGTTTTTTCCTCAATTGTTTTTTTCTTTGCGAGACTCAGTTTACAAAATGAAAAACTTGAAATATCGCGTTATTTACGAGTACGAGTTCCACCGTGGCACCAGTGCTGCAGAAACGGCTCGAAGGATTAATGATGTGTATGGTGACGGTGCCGCAAAAGAAAACACAGTGCGTTTTTGGTTCCAACGTTTTCGTTCTGGAAATTTCGACCTGCAGAACAAGCCCCGTGGACGGCCGGAGACCAAAGTTGATAATGAAGAATTGAAGGCTATTGTGGAAGCGGATCCATCGCAAACCACATTCGAGTTAGCTGCAGGCTGCGGTGTTAGTGATAAAATTGTTTTAATCCACTTGAAGCAAATTGGTAAGGTGAAAAAGCTTGAAAGGTGGGTACCTCACGAATTGAGTGAAGCAAATCAACAAACGCGCGTTGACTGCTGCGTTGCATTACTCAACCGGCACAATAATGAAGGGATTTTAAATCTTAAATCTGGCCAGACGATTACGGCATAGGTCTATTGTCAGCAACTGCAAACCATGATGGAAAAGCTAGCTGCTAAACAACCGAGGCTGGTTAATCGCTCTAGGCCACTGCTGCTTCATGATAACGCTAGACCACACACTGCACAACAGACGGCTACCAAATTAGAGGAGCTTCAATTGGAATGTCTAAGACATCCACCGTACTCTCCGGACCTTGCCCCAACAGATTACCATTTTTTTCGAATTTTGGATAACTTCTTGCAAAGGAAAAAATTCAACTCCGATGGGGCAGTCCAAACCGCCTTCAAAGATTTTATTGATTCCCGTCCGAATGGTTTTTTTAGTAAAGGGATCTATGAACTACCTATGAGATGGCAAAAGTGCATAGATAGCAATGGTACATACTTTGATTAAATAAATATATTATAATAAAAAAAAATCGGCTTTATGTTCCTCCCATACTAAACGCCAATTTCATATGTAAGGACCTAATATTAACTTCTTGTGATCTTACATACTTTTTGTTCGTTCATTTGAATAACTGTTATATTTACATATTGATTGGATTACGAATTAGGTTATGTTGCGTACGATTTTTGTACTAAAGATACATTTATCAAATAAATAAATAAAATTCAAAATTTTAAAATTATATTCTTGAAAATTATATTAATGTTATCGTGAAATGCCGAAAATTTTAACAACGTGAACTGTGACTAGTAAATATGCTACATCTCCACGAGAATAGATGACATCGATTTCGATAAGAAGTAACTAAATTACTGTATGAAAAAATGATATCGGATATGTACTGCAATTTTCAGTCAAATCGCGGTCTTTCTGACTATCGATAATTCCCTTTAAAGCTACTGATACACATGCTTATTAGTGGCACGTGAGCATGCGCAGTATCGACCTTCTTTAGACCTTGCTTATTAGTGGCATGTGTGTACGCACATTGCTAGTAACGGGCTTCGTGGCTAGTATTATCAATGCTATCTTCTCAGTCCGCGACAGATGAAACAAATATGGCGCGTTGGGGAGATGATAAAACATTGCGTTTCGTGATTTATTATAGGAATCACGAATGTCTGTGGAATACTCGGTCACCGTTGTGTAAAAATAATATAGCGAGAAATAATGTTTATGAAACTTTATTAAAAGGCGTGAATGATTCAAATCTTACAATAAAAATTATAAAAACTAAAATCAAAAATGTGCGGATGGAAAATCGGGAACTGTTTTGATTTATTGGTTCAATTGAATTTTCTATTTCAGTTTGCAATGTTTCCAATTTGAACAAGACCGTCTCTATTCTATGACAAGAGCATGCCATTAATAAGCATGTGTGTTTGATTGTTAGCTTTGAGCATGCCACTAATAAGCATGCTAATAATGAGCAAGTGTGTACAGTTGTTATGGCATGCTTATTAGTGGCATGCTCATTAGCATGCTACTAAATAAGCATGTGTATCTGTACCTCAACTACGGGACTTTGGACGTCCTATGAATCATTTTTAGTTTCGTGGATCCCGTTCGAGAATATTCTATATAAACCAATTTCCAATCTTAATCAAACAGATTACAAAAATATTATTAACAATATAATAAAACCGGCTGTAACCCGTCAAACATGACAGTATTTTTACATCTCGGTTCCTAAGGAATAAGTTTTTATTATTTTATTTTAAAAAATCCTAAAAAAAACTTTTTTCGTAAACGTAGCATTGTGTAAAGTAGTCACTTAAGCCAGCTCATAAAGGTCTTAAGCTAGCCTATAAAAAGATTTCCATACACGTTTTTCATACTATGAGACTATAATAATTTACCTTAATTAACAAAAATATAACATTACTCCCGCGTCGGCAATAAAATAATGACTGAATACAACGCCTTTTTTATAAGTTGTTATAATAAAATATCGTAAGATTTTAAAGTTTACAAACCCAAAAGTACAACATTTTGTTTGTCGTGTAAATGGCAGATTTATATTAATGTGTTATAATTTAAATTCATTTGAACTTTTCCATGATTTCTCGCTCCATTAGATTGACAGTTCAATAAATTTGTTTGAATTGTTTCTGAGATAGATAACAAACCACATTTTGTTCGTATTACTAAAATATTCATGTTTTAACCTAAATTAAATACTTATCGTGATGAAATGATGGTGGATTAAGTTTTCATGGGATGAAATAAGACTTTATAGAAAAATCACTTTAGGGTAAGTAGACATCACTTGACGAAAACACTTAACATCATTTCGAGAAATTCATTTTGTTAAAAATATTTTTAAGCATAGAACAGGCTTGTCTGACAAAATATGTCACGAAATTGTATTTGAAGTACCGAGTTAAGAAATGCGTAACATTTAATGGAATAATACACAATGAATAAAGTTTAATATAAATTTAAAGTTTAAATAAATTTTATTTTAAAGAAGCACAACCCTGAAGCAAACTCAGTTAGTTTTTAAAGATACCAAAAAAATATATAATCTTTATCGGAGGTGCATCGAGTTGGTCGAACCAGAAAAAACGTCTATAAAGAGACATTTTAACATTAAGCAAAGTTATGCACGTTTAGTTTAAAATGCCCCGTAAATTTTTCTATGCCTGATTTTCGACGAAGAAATAATAAGGATTAATTTATATAATTAAGGACAGATTCTGACACGAGTTTCTAAAATGATCAGAATGCATATAATCGAAATTTGCAAAACTATACCAGAAATTATCGACAAAAAATATTACGTATAAGTGCGCGTCGCGGCACAATCGCACAGATTAAGCGAAACGGTCGACGCGAAAACTGAATACAACGATTAGTGTGAGTTACAGAATAGTGTTTTAGTTAACTTTGTAACAGTGTATTAAGGTGTTAAACCAGCTTCTGCGTGTATTTTTTAAACGCATATTTTGCAAATAAACCGCTTGTTTTTAATTTTATTTATTTATGCTTCAACAGCCCAAATGGCCCAATTACAGAAGCGAAACACAACACAAAACACCCAGGCTTGAGTAAATCACATGGATTAAATGTGAAATCACCGGGAATCGAACCCGGAACCATGTGGGAGGCTAGTGTCGTACCCCACTGGGCTACATTTATGCATAAATAAAACAATATTTAGATATATCTCGTGATCCAAAGGTCGCGGGTTCGAACCACACTCCAGACTAGCAAGTTAGTCCTATTTTCATAGCACAAGCGTTTAGCTTAGTTTGAAAATAGTAAAAATATTGATGTGACACGTATTCCGTGTTCATATCTCTATTTTTTTTTTTTAATAAAAAAAAAAAAAAAATAATATATATATATACAAAATAGACAGAAAATTGTGCCATATCAAAAAATACATTCAAATTCAAAATTTGTTTTGGACGAAATTATTGCACACATAGAATTCGTTTTATTATTATTGTTTACTACATTGGTTAATATAATATGGCGATATGGTAGAGATAACCATATAGCCAGGGTTTGAGTGAAATGAAAATGTAAATTATTTTCTTTTTAAATTGTGTCGTGTCTATGATGTAGCTTATCGAAAAAAAAAAAAATTGAAAATGAGATACGTTTTAAAATAACAATAAAATCGAAGTTGAAAATTTATAATTAGCAAACGGCACATCTTATCAAGAAAATCTTACATTGCTAAATCGCTAAAACATCTTAAAATGCTATACCCTAATTTAACTGAGATAGTTTACCACAGTTCAAAAAACAACGCAGTTATTTAGACAATTTTATTTAATGACCTATAGAATCAGAGCGTTACAACAGAAACTAAAATTTTTTAGTCCTAGTATACACTCCGCGAAAATACCTCATTTTTTCTGGCACTCTCATCTATAGTTTTAACCGTCAGTTCCATTTTTTGCAAGTCATCTAGTGTTTAAGTAAAAGTAAATAAGTTTTTTTACCCAGTTTTACAAAATAATTTTAATGTGAGGAGCGCCCTTGTGGTGAGTACTTACGGCGCTATATAAACTATCCAAATATTATTATTATCGCAGATAATGTTATCAGCAAGATGTGTGCAAAATTAGAACCAAATCGGCTTAATAGATTTTGAGATATCAAACTCCTTAATAGATTTTGAGAAAAACGCAAAAGAATAATGTACCTACTCGCAAATCGTTTAAAAATAAAACCACCGCGCTGGCTTGAAATTGATATAACTCATCCAATTTTTGTAATTGTTTTATGAGTGATGATTCAAATTATTCTTAGAACTTCAAGCTATACGATTTACTTTATAAAAATATTTAATTGGGTATTCTTAAATATACTTTTTTGTGTTTCTTTTGGATCTCACCCCCGCAAACCTGTGACAATACTTTTAATTCTGTCTTACAAACCAATCATTAGTTTTTCATAACTAAATTACAACACACTAATTGAAATGTTACATCTTTATAATTGGCAATTCGCAGAATTAAATATCAGTTATGAAAATCTGAGTTTGTATTATTTCGAGTCTTAAAAAAAAAGGCAATGTTAAAAAAAAATATTCAACGCTGATCGAAAAAACGATTGTCTTTCGTAGAACTCTCAAGTGAGGCGCTAACATCTTTTTTACAACTTCTTCAAATTTTTAAAATACCCTTTATGTCTCCATTTTGTAAATTAAATAATTAAGACTTTGTTTTAACCACACTTTAATTTTATTGTAAAAAATCAACATGTTTCGGGAGCGATGTCCCATCTTCAGGACAATAAATGTACTAAAATTAATTTTCAAGTATATACAGATTAGTCATGGTGGTTGGGAGGATAAAAGGCAGCGTGGTTACAAAGTAATTTCAATGGAAACAGGTTTAGGAGAGGGCTATTTACAAAATTTATTTGATTACTAGCTGTAACCTGTCAAAAATGACGGAACATTGGTTCGCGTTTTTGCCGAGCCCTGTTATATATTTACGGCATCTTTGACGGTCTACAGAGACGAGGCCGTAGTCACATGCGTTAATCGGCCGGTTTGGGTTTGGTGACCCGGGGTTTTCGCCGTGAATTCGAACGAAGTCACGGGGACAGACGGACGGACGGACGGACAGGCAACGAAATTATAATGTTTGATTTGTAATATTAAAGTTTTTATTAATTTTAACTTGTCTTAATTTCTAATATTTTTAGGTTATCCAAGTGAACACCCTTGTATTTTGTTTTTTTCAGTTTCAGTGCCGATAAATCGGCGTTTATTGGTCACTTGACTATTACATGCTTAATACATATTATATTATACATTACTAAATAAACACAAGCATAAGACAGTATGTAAAGAGTCTCTCAGTATTGTATTATATTGTATGCATAATTTTGAAACTAATTTCAAAAATTCTTAAAGTTTTTCCTATATAAATAGTTATAATCCTTACAATTTAATTGATAAATGCCCGATTTTCACTTGACTGGATATAAATAATATCGCTCTCCAGACTTCTATTACTCCCTTCCTTTTAACTCGTAGCGTCTGCTTGCTTGTCTGTCGAAAAAACTTTGAATCAATTTATAACCCTTTTCCCGTGATCCAATCGAGCTGAAACTTTGCAGACAGACTCGTGGCGACGACAAAAATGATCAAACAGATTTTCGTTAAATCAAAATTAATAATTATAGTATAATTTTGGATTTTTCGAAATTTTTTACTACTCCCTTTAGTAGCTTCGCCCGGCACGAGCCCATCGCGTGGGGTAAGCACCAAACCTGTTTCAAGTAGTAAATGAGAAAGGGAGTATAGTAAAAACTTGGTTTTTATGGGTTTTTTTTTTCAAATTTGATCTCACTGTTATTAAAGTCTGGTTCCTACCTGCCGTAGCTTGTCGTAAATTAATAAATACATAACACACTAAGCGTGTTGAATCGGGTTAATATTTAAAAGGCTTTCACCGTCTGATGTTTAGGGGGTGGGGTATCCCGCCGACTCTGCCGATGCGAAGAAAACGAATGGTGCCTAGCAACTCGATTTCAGAAGGTCCGGGTCCGGTCTTTTTATTTTTTAGCGCTCACTTTTATTATGACTCCGTTTTTGTTTCGTTAATTTACGTTCCTTTGTTCGCACATGACGCGCGCACTTCCAGAACCGCTGAGAATATTTCAAAGTTTTTTAGCGTATAAGGTTTCGCTCACAACGTTAACAAATTGAATTTAATTGACAAACACGAATCTGAACCACCGTGCAGACGGTTTGAGGTATTAAATATTTTTAAAAATACTATTAATTGAGATAAATTATGGAAGTCTCACAAAGGCGAAGCAAGAGGATGGCCCGCGGATTACGTCCTATATGAGCTGACTTCAGTGATCACCCTACACGATGCAACTTCACCAATTCAACCCTAAAAATATCCAAACATTATCAAATTTTTGATAGTTGTATATACATAGTTAAAAATATGAAAACCTTTCATATATTTGAAGGTACTATGGCAGCGACGTCTATCGTCCTTGTGATGAAATAATATACATAGATTTCGCATCTAGTAATGAAAGATATCTCTACAAATTCCACCAAGAATATCCACACAATATAAAATTGTGGCTGTGTGCACTACCGACATCATGCGTGTCATCGCAGTACTGTCGTATCGGTATTTAAAACATTCCTGAAGTACCATTATCACAAAATCGATCTGTAATTCACTGGCGCTGGAGGCTCGAACCCGCGTCCACTGGATCACTATTCAAGCGCCTTAACCACTAGACAAACAAGCTACTCAAACTATGCTGTTAAACAATGGTCTCTCACTTAATTGCGCCTAGATAGTTACATGTCTGCCAATGGCTGCCATGGTCATGGTGTCATGTTATGTGGTCTCTATTGGTAAAACTTGGCACACACTAGGAAAACACTCGCGACACGCCGTTCGAAAGAAGGTTACATCTAGAACACTATATTTTTAAGACTAAATCAAAATTTTCAAGAAAAATTGCAAAACAATAGCCCTTTCAGTCGATTAACCCTCTGCTGCTGACGTTGCGTCTATCAGACACCTCAAAATATTTTTTTAGTTACGACGTTGCCATTTCGCGGCTAATCATTCTGTCTCGCTATGGCCTTCCTATGGTCCAAATTCACAGTCAATACTGATGATTTAAAGGTAACTGTACGCATTAAAAGTGTTATTTTTCTGCTGAAAATTGCGCACTTAATCATCTAAGTATTGACTCTGAAATCGGTGTTGGTCTCAAAACCATCAGTACAGGTCTGAAATGTGCGTACTTATGGATCTACAGCTATTCGGTACCTACAATACCTAAGGTCAGTAATTAGCGATGAATGTGACAGACAGACAAAGTAATTAGTCTAACATTTTTTTCAATATTTTTTTTATTTATAAGTGTAAATCTAAAGAAAACAATTTTAAAAGATTTTTGCTAATTTTATGTAATTCAATTTTTTTACGTACATTTTAAATATGGTTGTCCTCTGTGTCTCCTTTTTCAGAAATATTAATAAATATTTTGTTATTTCTTACCAAGTTTTGTTTTCCATTTCATTCTCCCAATAAATAAAAAATAATAAAAAACTCGCAACCTCTTTAAAAACAGTTTTTAAATGTACGTCTGTCAGACTACTCGTCAGCAGAATGAAATCAAAAAGGTCTCAGTGGCAGAGGGTTAAATCAAACAATCAATCAAACCTCAATCAATTGCATCTTCCATGTCAAAAAGTCTAGAAGATCTAAAATGTCGTAGAACCATAGAACAAAATGAAACTTCAGATCTACGGATCATAATTTGAATACTCCGTTACATCATTTTTTGTTAGTTTTTTTTTGTTATTTAAGAATTCTGTTTAGCAAGTTCTGATTAGCAAAAGTCAACAAATAAAATTAATAGTGCGTTTCATCACCTCTGGTTAAGTTCTGATTAGCGTTCTTCTCCTTTCAAGTAGCAAAAACTTTAAGGTGGATACCTGTCTTGATAATGAGTCGAAAATGCTCAAACAATCATGACCTGATGATATCAATAGTTATGGAGATATGCAATATCAAAGTTTGATTTTTTTTAAATATTTCTGACTTCTGTTTCATGCAAGGTTTTAATCATTTTATTTAACGTGTTGTATTAAAGCAAAGTAATTTGCAAGGTATTATGCAAGGTTTTAATCATTTTATTTAACGTGTTGTATTAAAGCAAAGTAATTTGCAAGGTATTATGCAAGGTTTTAATCATTTTATTTGACGTATATTTAATCATTTTATTTGACGTATATTTAATCATTTTATTTGACGTGTATTTAAAGCAAATAATGTTTATATTCGAAAGGAATTACATTCATGATGGTCAAATATTTTACAGATATTGAAAATGCAAAATATTGATATTTATTTAATTCAAAGGTTTTATGCTTTTTGCAATATGAACTTATTTCTAGATAACGCAGTGTTCTTACATATGTATATGTGTACACACCTATACACGTGTATATAGATATACACATGTAATGAAAGGTTAAAAAAAATAGTCACACAGTTAATTTACATACATAAACATAACAAAGATTAAGCGAATATATAAATTGTGAATATATTTCGTCGCTGTATATATAATAAAGTCAATGTGCCGTTTTAGTACATTCTGAGATAAAGGAATGAAACTGTTTTAAAAATAAGTGCACAGACTAGATTTATAAAAAATATTTTAAATAATTACTAAGCAGACTTTCCAGATGAACGGCAATGTTTTTTTTAGTATATCTCCATTATTTTTATGAAAAATTGACAAATTGATTCGTTCATCTCAGAATGTGCTAAAGGGCACATTGGCTTAATTATATATATATACAGCGACGATTTGTAAAATTAATAAATCATATTAATAAGTCAAATTAATAATATCCAACCACAAAGTCAACCGCTATAAACATCAAAAATATTGTCTTGGAATGGCATTCTAAAGAGTATTTACGCACTGTCCGAATTCCTTGTGAATGTCGTAACACTATCGAAACATCGAGAACGGCCTGTAACAATCCGGGGTGATCTGCGGCCTTCGGAAAGCATCTATTAACGTCTCGAATCACCTGGAAAAGCCTAGAAGCTTCGAGGAACTTCTCCTAAACGTTCGGATATAAATACGGCACCGGCCGCGGCGAGGAGATGTGGTCACGTTGACAGTTCGTTACCGTGCGAAGTTGGCTGCGAGCCACGACGGCCGGGGTGGCCAGTCGGAGCGATAAATAAAGCGAATAATCGAGCGAAGTTCTTACCTAAGTGGTGAAATAAGCCGGAACGCTCAATGCAGGTGAAATTGAATAGAATGTTCCAGTGAATATTAAATACGTGTTACCCGGCGATAATAAAAAGGTTTATTGTGAAAAAGTGTAATTTAAAGAATAGCCTCAAGTTTAATTCGTTTTAAGTAACTTTTTACATTGAATAGTCAATTAAACGCTTATTGATTTATAGCGTTTTCACTCATTCCTCTCACAGCCAAGACACTTGACAATATATTTGTACTTTTTGATTTTTTTTCAAATGGTCGTGCATATGGCTTACATTATTAAAAGTGTGATCGACGTACAAACTATCGAGAATCATTATAATGTTTATATATTACTACCTTACCTATGCCTATTTTATCAATTTGCGTATTAACCTCAACGATATATGTCGTCGCGGACTTTTTTATAGAACTTTTTGATTTCTACAACTTCTCCGAAAAAAATATTCAAATGTCTCTTACCGTTAAGCCAGCGTTCGTAAAAAACGCATAGCTTGACGATTTTTCGCCGACTTTAGTTGTAAAATAGGTCCCCACGAAAAGCCCTTTTATTTTAACGGGATAATGTATAGCCTACGTCCACCCTGAAAGTCCATTCTAAATATTGGTGAAAGAATTTTTGAGATCGAATGAGTAATTTCGGAGATTACCTCCTACATCCAAACTTGCAAACTTTACCTCTTCATATATTAGTATACATTATATATACTCGTGAGAGTAAAAAAAGTAACCCATAAAAACCAAGTTTTTATTATACTCCCTTTCTTTGTAAAATATAACAACAATTAAAGACTAATTAAAACATATGACATAACACTAAACTTACAGTAATTTAATATATTTCTAAAATTTCAGATGTTTTGTGCTTTGATAAGACACTTCATGCTTTGAAGATTAAATTCTAAAAACATTTGTCAGTCAATTTAGATTTTCGACATTCGTAGTGAAGTACCTATTATGCATACCGACGGAGTAATTCAAATTTAGAAAATATTCCGCGACGTTATCGCGCCGCCGTAATCAAACTTTTCTAATGATTCTAATTTGAAAAAACCAATAAAATTTCTAAAAATCCGAAATTATGCTATAATTATTAATTTTTTTTAACGAAAATTTGATAGATCTTCTTGATCGTCGCCACAAGTCTACTTGCCAAGTTTCAGCTCGATTGGATCACGGGAAAAGGGTCAAAAATCGATCCAAAGTTTTTGTTGACGGCAAGCCGGCAAGCAAGCAGACGCCACGAGTTAATATAAAAATGCATCGACGCCTCTTGCACAAAAATATTTCTTCCTTCCAAAGCTTCCAAAAATCGCCGCGTCGTCGAGATTCGCAAAGGTTTTTTCAACCTTGGGTTCGTTCTTTTTGCTATTTTTTTCGTCTGATTTCGCCCAACAAAGGACGCGTCATTTTCGGGGTGCATTGTCCCCCGGCCGGCCGCGCGCGAGCGAGAGGGCGCGCCGCCGGGCCGCGCGAGCGACAGAGACGGGCGAGACGTTAACGAGCGCGGACAAATTCGGCCGGTCGGGATCCGCGGATCTGCATCCCGCAGTGATCGATGCAACTTTTCTCGGGATATTCAAACGCGGCGACCGGAAGCTTGTCGCGCTGGAAGGAAGCGACGGATGCGAAACTCGCGGACTGGAATCAGATTGAATTTGTGCAGAAAGTTGTGTGATAATAGGGTCACTCGGTGTGGTCATGTTGGGTCATATTTTTGTTTTGTCCCTTTCCCTCCAAGGAGGGGTGTTGATTTATTTTTGTCCCGTGCGATGTCTCCTCGGGTGTTCTTATGTTGTATTTTTTAGATTATAGATGTTCTTTTATTGTAATTTTGTAAAACCTCTTTTAAAAATAAAGACTTTTAGCATGGGACATTGAAGGTTTTGCGCGACCGACTTGCCTGGTCTTGCTTCTTGTTATGCTGGGACGCAAGGCCGGGCGGAGAGGACGCTTTAGCATAAAATAATGCCAACCAGGCGGCGAATGTGTTGGGCTGATATGGACGCTTCGGCGCATAAAACAGCCCAGGGTATGTGGTGGGTCACCTTCAATGTGGTCATGTTGGGAATGGGGAAAGAATGGTCATTGATACATTTTTCAAATGGGATACTCAGATAAATAAGGCGTATGAGAGATTGTGAACTGCATTGGGAGGAATGCACAAGATTAAATATTATGTTCCAATACAGATTTATTTTTAGCGAAATTTAATAAATTTTAATAATAATTATTATTATTATTATATTATTATTATAAAGGCAGATGCTCGGCGTAAGCCTTCGAGATAAAATCAGAAATGATGAAATAAGACGCCGAACAAAATTTGCCGATATTATGGACCGTATTGCAAAACTAAAATGGCAGTGGGCTGGACATATGGCTCGACAGGAGGATACTAGATGGGCACCCAGAATCCTACAGTGGAGGCCCTGGACAAAAAATAGAAGCATCGGAAGACCTCCCAAAAGGTGGTCTGATGACATAGTCCAGCAAGCAGGAAGAACCTGGATGCGAAGGGGGAAAAACACAGATGAGTGGAAGAAAATGGAAGAGGCCTACATCCAGCAGTGCAGAGAAACAGGCTAGGGAAGAAGAAGAAGAGTTATTATTAATGAAGTTTAAAATGAATCAAATTTAATGAATATTATTGTTATTAAGTTCTGCGGGTTAACTATTTTTAGGTGTTACAGCTGTTTCGGCTTGCAAGACCATTAACAATGGATATAATGGTACCACGTATAAACGACTTATTTATAATATTTTAAGTTACCCCTTCCCCTTTAGAGTAATTAGATATTTGTGGTGAAGCCCTATATTAATGTTCGTTTTTTCCCGGGCACTTATCATCAAAGGTGCCTGCCTCGGTCGACGTTACGCTTAATTATCAAAATTCCCCATTTTCTGCTAGTGTTATTTATAAATATTATTTTAATTTATGTCCTTGATTCCGATACAGACTATGAAAACTATATATCAATCTTTAGCGGAATCGGTAATAAGGTATGGAATAACTAGTTGGGGGTCTATCTCGCAAGACTAATATTTTAAAAAATCCAAAATATTCAAAATTCGGCAATAAAATTAATAAACAAAAAATGTCTCAGTGTCTCCGTAACGTGCTGACGTCATCTGCCGAGCCCTGTTTAATAAAATTGCCAATCTAGTATATGTGTGACGTACTATGCTCACGGCACTCCCCCTTCATACTCTTCTTTCTTCACATTGCCTCCCCAGTAGTGTTCCAAACAATCTGTCTTCTCACCGCTATTTTTCCATGGAGGATCTTTTTGGGGTTCGTGAAACATGCGCCCCCTCCGCCCCAACTATTGTAAGTGTACTGTACCAGCGCGCAGAGCCAAATCCAATCCAAATGGCACTCATCACTTGAGGAATGTGTACCTCGCTAGTACGCAAAAATCGAGTATATTTTCAAGCACCGCATACAAAAATAATAACTGGAAAACATACTACGTTAGTACCACTCCGCAATAGCTTTCCAGGCGCACGTTTTACCCGCGCAGATGGAAACTATACTCGATTAGTAGCGTACCCGCCATTTTGGTAGATTGCTATCCCTTTCTTTTGCAAGGAAGAATAGTCTATCCTATTTAGTCACGATAGTATTTATGGTGTTATTCAACAATTAAAAGTTAGATTAAAATCCCATTTTTTATAGCCATATACAAGTGAAACAGATTTAAAAGCATATTTACAATATCTCAATTCAAATATTCAAAAGTCTAAGATTATTAGCCCAATTGATTTTGCTAAATGGGTACAATATGGGTGCGTACCGGCACAGTATACATTTAATAAACCCACCCCATTTCAGTAGGAATTCTTTCATGTGATTTAGAGTCTGAACTTGTAAAACCTTTAGAGATCGCGATAGTACCGGACCTGCAAACTGCTTCATCAATCCCGGGTTATTTATGTCGCAATACGCTGTGTCCTGATTAAATAGCTTAAATCAGGAATATTGAACAAGTTTTAGATTTTTGTTTGTTTATATTTTAAAAGAATAATATCCATTATTTTTTCGCGAGCTATGTTAATGGGAAACGTGTATATATATGTAGATGTAGAAAAACTAAGACAACACATGGACAGAAAAATTACTCATACATAGGGCCTAAAATATTTAACATATTTAAAACAGACTTCCCGGAAATCAGAATATACTCAATTAATAAAATAAAAGCTTTAGCAAACAACTGGCTTACCTCCAAAGGTAGAACAGCAACTGAAAATTTACTTACTGTAATTGCATAATAATGTCTTCAAATAAAAATATATACCTATATAAATTAATTAATTAATTAAGGAAAATAAAAATAATCTTAAACAAAACTTTAACCCTTTATACATTAAACAATTATTCTACACATATTTACACTTGGACTTATGACTAACTCAACTTTCACTAACATTCCACTTGATACTCTGTAGATACATAATAACTACCTTATGAAAATAAATACTACTGACGAACTCGAAAAAATATTATAATTGTGTTCTATAACGCCACTCTGGGACAGGCGTAGCCTAGTAGAGTGGCATAATCCACAAATTAAACAAAACAAAAAAAATGTGTAATTTATCTTATGTTTTATCTTATGTTTTATTGTTAAATTAGTATTAAGTATCTTTATTTGCAAACAAGGATTTTTTAAATAAATAAAAATAAAAAAATGTTCTAACGGTGAAATTGGTGAACGTTGCACTGTGGCCCCGAGCCAACCTATAAGAGTCTTTCATACACATTTCCCGTAAAATAGCTTCGCCTCTGTGAGACTTATAATTTATCTTAATTAATATTCTTCATTTTAATTTATTAAAGTTAAAAAGTTATTAGTGTGTAAAAATGTTGAAAAAGCCTCGCAAAAAAAATAAAGGCTCTAAAACAAAAATTCTAAGAGACCTATTCATTCGACTAATTAAAGATTATCCTTTATTATGCATAGCAATATTATTGAAAAAAAAATAATCGTGTCATTGTATCAATTTTCATGAGTTCTAAAATATCGTTGGTCTGGTAATTTATTAATTGATTCATTTATATAGTTACTGGCGTTTTAGAAAAATAAAGGGTAGGTACTTAATCAATAAATTTTAATTCGATTTTTTTCTGGACAAAAGTGCGATACAAAATGCAAAAGAATTTATGAGGAAAGGAAATCGTCACCTCCGAATTTCGCTCAAATTTCTAAAAAAACTTTTTAATCAGTATAATTAATTTGACAACATACTTAATAAGTTATGTTATTTTTCGCTCACTAAACTGAGTATTACTAATTCAATATGTGTATAATAGTTATAACTCCGTTACATCCGTGACTTCTTTATAGTGTAAAAAAATCTTTTTTCCATCATTTTTTCATTTTTTTCTTTTTTCTTCTTCTTTTTTTTAATAAACATTTTTTATAAAAAACAGAATTTAAAAGTACCGTAATTTTTGAGGGGTTACAGCTAATATAAGGTTTAAATGATAGATAATATTTATTTATTACTAATACATGCCTTGATTTGGGCTTTTACATAATAAAAAAGAAGGTTAGCTATTTAAGTACATAGGAATAGCAGGAGAAAAAATTAAATAACATTTACAAGATAAATACAACAAAAAATGATAGATCACATATATAGGAAAACTATAAATTAAAAGATTTGTGGGGTTTAAAAGCAAAGGCAGCAATATTAAAAATGTATTGAATGCAGTCATCGAGGATTATTAATTCAGAATGTACTTTAATTAGAGATTTAATAGAAAATATGGTCTATGCATTAATATGAAACATGATTTTGGAAGGGATAGGATTCATAAAATCTGTAATTAATTACACTATAAATTAGTGATCCTCGGTGACTGCATTCAGAACATTTTTCCTCTCGCTTTCCCGCAAACTGTGGCAGTGATTTTGTGAAAATGGACGGAAATGCGTAACAGGAAATAAGACGCGCGCAACTTCATTTAAACCAATAAGCGCTCGCGGGGCGCGCGCGATGGAAAAAAAATCATCGTTTATAAGCAAATCGATGTCACAAGTGCCATCACAGCGAAGATGCACACTTCCAACCGCCAACGCTTCTGATTTTGTATATATTCTGCGAGGCTGGTGTCAAGCGTGTGGGTGTTGTAACTTTGATATACTTTGGCTTATATCTTCGAAACTATTCAATAAATACTTTTTTTACATTAATGTAAAAAATAACTACCCTTAATGATTTACATTCTCAAACTTTAATTCTCATTTACATTTCTAAACAAAATACGTATATAGATATACGGTACCTACCTGGTGCGGCAAAATTCAATAATAAATAAATGTACATACACTTTCTTTATTTGTATTTACTAATAAATAAATATATAGGTATTAGCTTTTTTAAATTTTGATGTTAATTTCTGTTGCTGCTCAATTGATATTTTAATTGTGAGATGTCAAATGTTACACATTATATGCCACTACTGTAAGGCTCGCTCGTTTTTTTTTAGACATTGCTGCCTTTGTTTTTATACCCCACATATATTATATCGTACTATAATTGAATGTGATAGCATCGACAAACGACGAAGATGTACATATGAGATCGTGTATAAATGTGAATAAACGCATGTCTCTCTGTCATCTCTGCTTACTGAGGAAATGACACGACAGGGAGTAAATTTGTTTCTTAGAATAGTTGAAAAAATATTGATAACTTTTACCATCCACAAACACCAAACCTATGCCAGTTGTCTATGTCTTATGTATATATGCTTCTAAATTTAATTAATAAGTGTTTATACTTCCCGCCTGTTCATGGTTACGTCGTATTCAGAATTTGTGTCCAAGTTATTTATTGAATGCACAGAACATTAATAATTTTATGACATAAAATTATACTGTAAGATATCCAAAAACCGAAAAACACTCAAAACCAAAGATAATGGAACATTAAACAAATTACGATTTACCAAATTTTACATCCAAATTACACAGGATAAATTAGAAATTTTGGAAAAAAGAAAAAGTGTTAATAGTAAATTGAATATTATAAATAACCAGGCCCTTTTTAATTTTTTACTGTCTATACTTCAATTTTTTATTTTTAATATTTAGTATACATTGTATCCTGATGAAGGGACCATTGGCCCCGAAACATGTTGGTATTTTCAACAAATAAGTGGTGATATCAAAATTTATTCTTAGTAATTATATTAATGTCACTATAAATCATTTTGCTCATATTGAATAAAATATAATATATATTTTTTATTTAATATTACAGTTTTATTTTTTTGTTATTAACTAGACATACATTTTATCGCTGTACCTTTCCAAAAAGAGACTAACTCTTGTACTTTTGGACTTACACTTTTATATAATCACATATTTTGTATACATATATTTTTTTTTTAAATATCGTTTAACTGTAAAAATGTCCTTAGGTTTTCACGGCCGTTCAGAATCTTCTGTGTATAGTTTTCTGGGATATTCTGCCGTGTGTGTGTGACCTCTCTGGCCAACGTTTCGGATCCCATTGCAGGGTCCATTTCAGCTCTGATGATGGACCCTGCAATGGGATCCGAAACGTTGGCCAGAGAGGTCACACACACACGGCAGAATATCCCAGAAAACTATACACAGAAGATCGTTTAACTGTGTTTTTTTTTAAATTTTATTTTTTATTTCTGTAATCTGTTATTTTTTTAACTTCTGTATGAAGACAATTGATTTTTTTTATTCATTTTATGTGTTTTATTTTAGTATTTTAAAATTATTTTTTTAATCTTGAAAGGATATGCCTGTTTCAAGTTTTGCATAAATATTTTCTTTAATTATTTGTATAATAAAGATTTTTGTAAATATTTTTTAGTTTCGGAACTGGGAATTGTATGAGTGTTTGTGTTGAGAATGTAGATTTTTTTAAATATTTCTTTAATTAAATATACGTAAATAATATAATTTATTTAGTAATCGTTCTCTTTGACTTTTAGTGGGTTCTGTGGGTTAATTTAAGTAAACGTATTTGTATTAGCGATATTATTTATTTTATATTGTTTTGTTATTATTTTAATGTAAGTGACAGCCATGAATTATGCTTACGAATTGTGAATATGAAACTTATTATTTACCAGCATCTTTATACCATTTAATTATATAAAGTCTGTTTTCATGTTTAGAGATTGCTTATGGTTGGAAATAAATTCCGTGGATTTGTTTAGTATAAATAGCATTGCTGTTCTTAAACTAGTGTGCATGCAAATGTTTAGTTAGGTACCTGTGACCTTAATTTTTATCTTATCATTCATTTTTCTTAACTTTCAATTTTTAACATATTCTAATTATAATACGTACTTTCCGAGATTGGAACAGATACAAACAAGTTTTTTTCCATCTTAACAATAGATCTTTTAACTTATCTTATTATCTAACGTATCTTTTAACTTCTCCCGTGGAGCAGTAAATTTCTGTAACATGAAAACTCTGGAACATCGAAGAGCATTTTCTTAAGTATCTAATACTATTAAAACTATGTACTGCAAGGGTATTTCGACTGTCCCAGTCAACTGGACCTCATCTCCTTTCACGCTCCTTGTAGATGAAACGGACAGAACGTGCTCTTCCGTATTCTGAAAAATAGAACATCCTACACTCAAAATACTTTTTTTATTTCGCACATGCAAGGCGTTCAATGATAATTGTGTCTATATTGACCTCATTAATATTTGTCATACCGCATTGAAAGATTGTTTTCACTTTATTCTAGCACCACTCAACTATTTAATCTTAGCATAAGTTAACTAACGGAATTAAATCATCACCGAAAAATCGACTAGCCAATCACTCAGTGCATCTTATTTCTTCTTCTTCCACCTCTACCTTGACTCCAAGCTCCTCACCTTTATCCCTCAATCCCTATTCCCGTGATACTTATCAATACTCCTTAATTAACTCATTTCTTCTTAGTGATCCACCATTTACTTTAATACTGTCTCTTGCTTATTATATATTTACTTGCAAATATTCTCTTACCCAACTTTGTACTTAATTAAGTGAAATTAATTTTTTTTTAATTAATAATGTACATACATACCTACATATGACATTATAATTTTTGTTAACTAATTTCTTTCATGTAAAAGACCTAAGGGCGTATAAATAAATGTTAGCCTACAATAGAAGTAGTCCATTGCCTTCCGAGCCGTATTTGACCATCTTCCCCTATTATACCAGGTGTACCAGAGCTAGCAGCAGGAATTTGGCCGGTAGATTCCTGCCTATGTTATGAGTCTAAAATGTTCAAGCAACCATGACCTAAATATCATTAATTATGGAGATATCCAATAGCAAATTTTAATTTTTATTAATAAATTTCAATATCATTTTTTTTCAGTATTTCTGACTTATTTTTTGCAAAAAGTTTAACTATCATTACAGTAACTTATATCGATTATGAGAAATTCATTTGCTTTAATACAATTTTAATTCTTGTAAAAAAAAATTTTTTTCAATTTTCAATTCAGGGTTTTTATCATTTTATTCGACTTTTATTTAAGCGAATGAATTTCTCATAATCGATATGAGTTACTGTAATGATAGTTTAACTTTTTTCAAAAAATAAGTTAGTAAACAATATATATATATATAAAAAAAGAAACCCGTGTTTCCCTATCCGCCAAGTTTTCTCCACAACCAGCCAGTCTAGAAGGTTCCGGAAAAACCTGCTCTAGAAAGTTCTGGCAGGAGAAGGTTCTAGAAAATTCCCGAAAGTTCTATAAGGTTCTAAACTGAGTGGTGGAATGTGTCGGTGTGTCTAGAAGTTTCCTGTACATTCGAATTTCTTGAAAGTTCTGGAAGGAGAATGTTCTAGAAGGTTCGCGAAAGTTCTATGACGATCTAAACAGTACTAAAAATCTACGCGTGCGAAGCCGCGCGGGCACAGCTAGTATTGAAAAAAAAATGTAAACTATGATATTGCATGTCTCCATAATTATATAGATATTAGGTCATGGTTTCTTGAAGATTTTAGACTCATAACATAGGCGGGAATCTACCGGCCAAGTTTCTGCTGCTAGCTCTGGTACACGTGGCCGTGCGTTAACCCGTGAATGCTTGCCCCGGCAGAGCGAGAAGTACCTGGCGTGGGACTACCTGCAGGACGAGCTGCTGGACAAGATCCGGCGGCTGGAGGAGGACCGGCAGAACGTGGAGCTGAGCTGGAGCGAGTGGGGCGCCGCCCCCGGGGGCCCGCCCGCCGTGCCGGGCCTCAGGGGGCGCGCGCGCCGCAAGGCCGTCACCATCGCGGGGCCCTACATCGTCTACATGCTCAGCGACCAGGACATCATGGAGGACTGGACCGTCATCAGGAAGGCACTCAAGAGGACCGTCTCATAGCTGGAAATTGACTTCTTCGGTTGTTTCTTCATCTGGTTATCAGTATTCGTCCAACTAGACACAACATAAATTCTGAGCTCTCTACGTTTTGAGAACTAGTAATGGTTAAACCGTTTTTTTCGTACAGTTATTTAGGATTTGTATCTGATCGTGTGACGATATTATAACCTGTGACACACTAGCCGTTAATTGAGATTTTTACTCCCTTTCTTTTAACTCATAGCGTCTGCTTGCTCGCTTGACGAAAAAAGAAAAAACTTTGGATCGATTTTTACGACGATCAAAGATATCTATCAAATTTTCGTTAAAAAAAAAAAAATTATAGCATAATTTTGAATTTTTAGAAATTTTTAATGGTTTTTTCATACAAGTTACTTAGTTGTATGGAGATTCGACGCATGTGGTAGACATGAAACCCGAAAATGAGAAAGGGATTATTGTAAAAACTAGGTTTTTATGGGTTACTTTTTTATTTAATTGCATCGATGGTTGGCAACTGATTTTTGCAATTCGACAGGCAACAGATACAAATCCAAATAACTGTACTGAAAATAACCGGTTAAAATAACGGTTTAACCATCACTATCTGATTGTACCAATGGCTGCCCGTCGAATCGAATCGAATGCCAATCATGGACGCAATCAGATACAAATCTCAAATAACGTTTAATGCATCACTGGTTAAAATACCATCACTATAATGAGAACATCATCGCGTGTGATTGTATCAACTTGGATGACAGTTTAAACTGAGGATCTCGTGTAAGCCGCTTACGCAATACGCGCGATTTTTGACTTCCGTCATAAAATTCCTTTTTGTTCAATGTTCGACACTGTAGTATCGAAATGTACAATATTATGTAGGATGTCACAGACTTTTCGGACGAGCAACTATTTCCTCAACAGGAAAAGTATTTTACTTAGAACTCGAACAATACTTTTTTTCCGCAACACTAAATATATTTTGCCGCAACCTGAATTTGGCCGTTAGACTTTGTTGACAGTAAATTTATTTCCTACATGTCATAATACATTAGGTTTTGATAACTTTTCATTGGACTGTAAGGTTATCAAAACCCGATGTATGATGAACTTTTACCTGGGGTACTATTGATGATGGGTGATGACGCATGTTAAAAATCAGGCTCATCGCGCACGCTCACCGGCTAAACGAGATTCACAGTTTAAACTGCCTTCGCCAACTATAATCCAAGTCGATACAACCGGCTCTTAGTGTTAGGCCAAAAACTGCACTGAAAAGCTTGAAATCCAACTCGAAATTATTTGTATATTTGATTTTGTTCGTAAGTATTTTTTCTTAAATAAATTTTGTTATACCTTAAAGATCTTTATGTTTTAATTTTATCAATTTCTACTAATTTTTCACAAAAAGTTACAACAAATATAGAAACAAATCCTGTAAATAATAAAATATTATTATTAATATAAAAAATATTGATACATAATTGTACGTTGATCGTTGTATTGTAGCAACGAGTTTGCTGATTTTAATTTATTTAATAAATCAAACAATCTACTAAGACACAACCGAGTATTATTTTTACCACGACCATAATTTTATATAGAGGTGCTCTCTCTCATCTTAATGTTTGTATTAGAACTGTAGATGAGAGAGATCACCTGAATGAATGTTGTTCTTCAGGGTATTACAAATTTTATTTAAGAAATATTTCTTGTAAAACAGCCTCTTAGCTGGGATTTCAAGCGTAGGTTGTCACTATACTAAGTACTCCAAGACGTATCTGTTACATTTAATGTGTGTCTCTACATCCTCGCTATAGCATATCTTCTTTGACTTTTTTGATTGGCCGCAGTATAAACCCGTGCGTGTTATTGTTTAAGGTGTAGTAGTATTACACTGTACCACCCACTTGCACTCTTGAAATGATGGAGAGCTTTTTCCGACGACAGTGTACTGAGGCTACTGGAGTTCTTCGCTTTTTGCAACCAAAAGGCTTTGTGCAGACCATGTACGCTAGCATACATAAACAAAACTTCCTCTCTAAACGAGACATTAACTCTTATAGAGAGGTTTCAAGTTATCTGAATGAACATTGTAAATAATAAGTGATTGGCTTGTTTGATCTAGTGGTTGAAATAGACCAGCAGGCTTGTATTTCACAGCACAAACTACTGACTGTAATTTAAAAATATTAAGTCTATTTATATAACATACGTACGTCCATTCTGCTGAATAAGTTAAAAAAAATACATCTTAGTACGTCTTGGAGTAATTTAACAAAATGCACTGAGTGATCATACATTCATTAGGATGTCAAAATCCTATCAAATCAAAAAGCCGCATCAATAGATACGTTCGTTTTAAATGTTAAATGCAATGTAACTTTTTTAATGCAAGACTTCCCATGTTTCCCTGTGTAATGACGTGCATTAAAAACACTTATTATCTCTCACGCGTTTTGAGGGACTTAAATTTGTATGTTAATGAAAAAATCATGTCCACGACAAGACTGTAAGTGAATTTTAATTATAGACAAATCATTATTATTAATTTGAATATGTTGGATCAAACGCTGTGGACTTAACGTTTTCTGCTTCTAACGCAGATTTCGTAAAAAAACGATATTTTACAATAGGTAAGAGAGCAATAAGAAGAGACATTTACGTAGAACAAATCGGGTGTGAGGGCGTGGTCTCTGCACCCATTAGCAGAAAAAAAATTATTGGCTAAAAATTATCAGATTATGTGTTGAAACTTCGTGTGCTATAACAACCAAGTACCTAATGTGTTCGTTCTAGTTATTTTCAAATTCATTTCTGTTATTACAATTTGTTTCACCAAAAATAAATATGTATATATGGATTCGGTGGTCCAAAAGTAACTAAATCCTCTCGATCTGGACTTTTTTTTTCTGAAAAACTAAGCAAAATTGTACCGATGAAGATTTTTTGTTTTTTTATTCTTTTGTAAGAATTATGTTGTTCAATCATTCAGATGTGCTCTATTAATATGTTTTCGTACACCAAACGTCGGTCAAAAAAGTATAAATTGTATATGTTTTTAAATAGCATTTGCAAAAAATTATGCAACTGAAAGTAATTTATTTTTTTTGCAAAATGACTGGTTTTCGCCTCGGTATTAAATATTTAAAAGTAGATTTTGTGCAAATTAAAAAATATATTTGTGAATCCTACTTTTATAATTTGCCTTTTTTAAATTTAAATGTTTCCCTATTAAGGCAAAAATCGCTAAATGCCATAATGGCATTTTGGAAATGAACATTTCATCACATTTTTAAAAATATGTAAGCTCTTTGTATAGGCAGTAAGTGCCGTTTTTTGACGCCACAAATAACTTGCCTACCTAAAGGTATATGAAGAATTTTTAATAAACTATCTGTTAAGTTGGGTACAATAATTACAACGTATGAACCAGCTTAAACATTAAAAACAAACTAATTTATTTTCCCAATGCGCGCTCCTAGACTTTTGCATAAATGGGAATGATATGTCAAAAAAAATTTTTTTTTTCATATGAGATATGTTTTTTTTTATTTAAAATCAGTTAAACTAATGTGCGCCTTAGCTATAAATTAGCTGAATTTGAATGCTAAAAAGTTTGGCATTTATTATGTTAAAATTTACATATAAAAGTTTTTGCGAATTTTTT
This sequence comes from Agrypnia vestita, assembly GCA_016648135.1. Classification (NCBI taxonomy): domain Eukaryota; kingdom Metazoa; phylum Arthropoda; class Insecta; order Trichoptera; family Phryganeidae; genus Agrypnia; species Agrypnia vestita. Next base: position 217,329 of record JADDOH010001496.1, read on the forward strand.
CGGAGGCTAAAAAAACAAAAAAAGTAGTAAAAAACACGCTCACTCATGCCAGGACTAACTTATGAGAGCACTTTGAAGTCTTAAGAAACATGGCACTAATATTCAGGCACGCGTTTCATTTATCTTTTATAATGAAAATAAAATAAATTAAAATGTTTTTTACAACTTCATTTGTTTAAAAATTTGTAGACTAATCTTAAAGTCTGCTATATTAATTCTAAAATAGTGTAAAAGAAAAAATAGTGCAATTGTGTAAAATAGTGTAAATGTCAAATTAGAAAGTATATACTACTAATAGTATACATTTTCTATTTGTTAATTATTCGTATAACACTCGATAAAGTAATCTCACTTTTGAATCTAAGGATCTACATATTGTGTACAAACTACTGGTAAAGAGTACATGCCACCTGTAAACACTATAATTCGATATAGTTATGTAGACATGGACCATCCCACGTTATTATCAAAAAAATAATTGAAAACCTTTTTTGCAAAATAAAATATTGTATTTTTAATTTACCGCATTTAAAAATAATAAATCTCGAATAAATAGATAAAATATTTCGAAAGTTCTATATAAATAATACAAAACATTACTTTTACGGGTTGTTGGAGGTCTTCAGACATAAAATTTTCTATAATATGTTTTCTTTAATGGTTCCACGCGCTTTCTGATACATTAATTTCAATGTCTTGAGAGAATCTTATAATTTTTTTTTATTAATTAGTGACCATTATTTTCAATAAAGGAAGACGTTGTGAAAAATATTAAGTGATGTAAATAATCGATATAAATCCTATCTTCCCTAAATATAAGGTTATAACATAAATAAGTGTTGTAATTACAAATATTGCTGACTCCGTATTTTGACAAGTTAACCTTTTATTCTCTGTTGCCTTTCTGTACGGATACATGTTGTCAAAAATTTTATGTTGCAGCTTCAAATATTTAATTTTGATTAAAAATCGATGTTACAATTCTGCATCTCTTTCAAATGTCCAAAGAGGAGTTAACTATATTTGTAATTATAAGATTGAACTTCGTAATTATTTTTATTGTTGTGAGTTCGCTATTTTCGCTTCGCGCTACTGCTCTTTTTTGATAGTAATCCCTTGGATTGCTTGCCATTGATTACTTCAATTCTTTTAAAAGATATAAAATTGATATTTTTTATCAAATCCTGAATTTGACAATATCCTTTTACGACAAATTGTCGTATATTTTTAGTATTTAATGCATAAATTCTTTAGAAAAATTTAAAAAAAGAGTGTCTTGTTTTAAACAAAGAAAGTTGCAACAACACTTCAATTCTATAAGTTAATCAAAATTAACTATAGCAAAAAATATAGATTTAATCTTGAAGATACACTAGTAAAATCCTAGATACGTTAAATCATATTTATGCGCAAAATCGAAAAAGTATACCTAGTAAAAGTACATTCATTTTATTTTTCGATTCTGTAATTAATTAAAAACTACAGCATTTAAAATATAATTTATCTATTCCAATTTATTTGCTATCTTCTTTCCCACCACGTTCGATATTTAAAATATTGTAAATACCTACGTAATTTATTTACTCGAGCGAAAATGCCTCGGCACCCAAGGGTTAAATTTGAAAAAGTCTTATACTTTGTGTTTTATTGTATACACCTGGCATTTAGTGGAAATTTCACATAATTGGTATGTGTATATCCAACGATCGAAATATAAATAATGTTTATAATAATTTTATTTTCTGTCGTATAATATGATTTGGTCGTGCGAAATTTCCACAATATTATTTGTTCGAAGGTTATTTGTGTTGTAGTAAATTAAATTATAAAAATCTTTATAATAAATATATTTTCTAGTTTAATATTTGTTGTCATTTCATATCCTATTTACCTCCCAATCTTTATCTCTAAATGTCTTTATGTTTAGTGCCATTTTACCGTGATCATGGGCTATGGTCTAGATATTCTAGATGGACCTTAACACTCCCGTTCCAGAACGGGGTTACAACTGAACCCCAAAAATCTTATTTTTAAAACTATTTAATAATTATTAATGATATTGTGCTGATTTTCTGTGAATCATAAATATCCCAAAGAAAACAACATCCAAAGTAAATAAAAATAAATATTAATTAATTAACGCCCCATAGGGCTTTTACAACAGATAGGTAAAGTGTACATTAACAGAATATAAAGTTTAAAGAAAAAAAATAATAACATGCAAATATAATAATGACAAAGTGAAAAGAAAATACTTATAATACAGATACAAATATATAAAGATGTATATAAAAAGCAGAAGCATAAGAAAAACATAATATAATAGAAATTCAAAAACAAAAAAAAGTAATAATGTAGAGTGAGAAGATATACCACAAGCTCCGAAAGTCATAATATAATAAAAAATATACATACAAATACAAATCAATTATTTAAGTACAATTAAAAAAAAAGTAGAAAAAGTTATGTTTTTTCATAAACAATATGTTCATGGTCTATATATACATAATATTTTCATAGTCTATATTCTATACAATAGCATACTTCATTCTGCTTGCATGACTTCTGTCAGTTAGACGCTTGCATGAGACGTCTAAATACTACGGTTTTTTATAAAAAGACAAAAATGAAGTAGAATCTTATTAGCATTGTATAAGAAATGTAATTTAAAATATTATAGAACATTTTCAAACCATTATACTTCATGAAAACGCAAATTTGACCGGGGTCACTTTGTTACCCCACTCCGTTCCCCGATCGTATTTTCGATATTCCGGTACGCGAAGGTCAATCTAAGCGTGTCAACCAATCAGAGTCCAGGAATGAATGGCTCCGTGACGCCCTGTTTTTTTCATTATTCCGCCTTTCTTTCGATCGACAGTAGCATTTAATTTTGTATATTTTAGCCAAATTTCACTTGCAACTTTAATTCATCCGCAGTAAATTCCGTGTGTAAGCGGACTAAGTATAATAAATAATCTACACGCTTGTCATACATGTGTACCAGGGGCGTGCAGTGAGAACAATAAGCATATATTTTGAAAAAAAATGAAATAAGGTATATATCTCGTAATATTCCCATCACAATAATTAAAATAGTATTCAGATTTTAATATTTCATAATAATAGTCTGCCAGATAAATAATTGATTTTGATACTTTTCCAAATAAATGTTTAAATAAAAGTTATGCTGCTTGTTCTCATTACACGCCCCTGATAGGTACTTGCACCATAAACACGAAAGATTCCCTAGGTAAAGTGGGAATTCTTTCTTCACTACCAAATTGGAATCCTCAATCTACCAATGCGATAACTTTAACAAACCTCAAAAAAATGCATTTTTTTTTATATTTTTTGATTTTAGCGCGTTTGATCAACACTCACATTGTATACAAATTGATAACTTTCAGTGATAAGTTAACGTAATTGACAAATGAAATCAGCATAACTTTTGAAAAGTTTAAAAATTGTCGAAATCGTGCTTATCGCTCATAAACCAACATACTAGGGAGGGACTTTCTTTTGATTTTTGGTGGTTTAAATATATATAAATATATTTAAACCACCAAACACAACCTATAGCATACAAGGACCTCCTTTCCCTTGGGCATTGGGCTCCGCAGAAGACTACGCCCTTATAAAACAAGGGTACACTTATATTTACATAAGCATACTTATATTTATACGAATGCCCTCGTCAGGGGAGGTGCGACCCTGAGTATGAAAGTAAGTATGAAAAACCAATAACAAAATAAATTTAATTAAATCAACAGTTGTGTAAATAAAGACAATGCAGACAAATATTCTGTCATTTCCATCAAAACTGCGAAAAGTCACCGAACGTGTTTTTTTTATACCAACACTTCTCGGTTAACATCCCAATAGGTAATTAGAAAAAGTTTTTTTTTTATGTTTGTGTTATTTTTTTTTTATCGAAATATTTTTTTGGGCCCCTTAATTTCGAATTAACGCGGTTCTACTACAGTGTTAATACATTTTCTAATAATTTATTTTTTACATACATATTGTTATCATGATAAAAATAATGTATAGGTATACTTTCGAAACGTTTTTTTTTATGTTTGTGTTAATTTTTTTTGGGTCCCTTTAATTTCGAATTAACGAGGTTCTACTGCGGTGTCAATACATTTTCTAATAATTTTTTTTTACATATTTTGATCATGATAAAAATAATGTACATTATAAAAATTGGAAAAATTACATATTACAAAATACACCTTTTTACACGCTTTTTCTTAACTTCACTTCACAATCAAAATTTAACCCACTTTTCGACCAATAACAGCGCTGAAACTTGGCAGAGAGACCTGTTCGAGATGGCAATGAAAAAATCATTCATTTATTTTACAAAATCAGTTAATTATTTAAAATGCTGGGGCGTTATTTTTCGGACATTGTACATGTCGGTGGCATCTGTCGGTTTATATTATTATAAAATATAAAAGTGACTTTTGAGTTGGAGGTTTATAGCATTCCGAAAAGAAATATGTCTTCGTTGCATTTCTAATTGATTACAAGATTTTATGTGACGAAGTCTAAAAAGTAGAATTTAATATTAAATTTATTAATAAGAAACTAACCCATAAAAAACAAGTTTTTACAATACTCCCTTTCTCATTTTCGGGTTTCGTGTCTACCAGATGCGTCGGAATATTTTCATAAACTTACTGAGTTGTAATCCAAAATCCAAAATTATACTATAATTATTAGTTTTTTTAACGAAAATTTGATAGATCTTCTTGATCGTCTCCACGAGTCTGCTTGCAAATTTTCAGCTCGATTGGATCACGGGAAAAGGGTTAAAAATCGATCCAAAGTTTTTTCGTCGGACAAGCAGAAGCCACGAGTTAAAAGAAAGGGAGTAAAAAATACCTAAAAGGATAAAATATTTTTATAACATCTACTTCATTTTATAAAAGCGTGTTTTTATGTTATTAAAATAAAATATTTATTTATTCACTTGTAGAATGTATAATTATTTTTTGAATTTAAATTAATTTTTATTGTTTACAATTAGTAATATTTTATATCACAGTTTATAAAATTAAATCAAATTCTAACTCTATTTAGAATTTTATTTTACATCGAGGATTAATGTCCAAGTGTTCAATACTTCTTTATAAAGTTAGTACGTTTCCCTGCGATACTTGCGATGCAGATGGAGCACCTCCAGCAAGAAAGACATCAACGCACGGGCAATAAAGAAACTTAAAAAAAAAAATTTAGAATTCGTATTTGATTGAGAGTCAATCACAGTAACTTAGCTCATTAAATTTGGTAGACATCCTGAGTTTTTGAGATGAAATCTCACCAATGTTAAAAAAACGCCTTGTGATAGAAATCTAAAATAATTTTTTTTTTCAAGTAAGTCGGTCTTTTGAGAATTTTAAATTAATGTACTTAACATTTCCTGCTAAATAAAACAATAAGATAAGAGGTGGATGAGGTAAAAGTGGTGTCCCGGGACGGAAGAGTGTGGCGTAATATCTTCTCTGCCTACCCTTCAGGAAACGGCGTTATGGTAAGTAAGTCAAATTAAATATACGTAGAAGAGTGTCGAATAATATAAAACACAGTGTGTAACAGAGCTAATCTACATGCAAAATTCATTCTTTTAGTACAAGTTAAATAAAGTTATAAAAAAGTTTCTTTCATATTATTTGAATTCTATTGGAGCAAATGAACTTTTCATAATCGACATCAGATATCAGTTCAAAGTTTTGCAAAAAATAAGTCAGAAATATTGAAAAAATTCAAACTTTGATATTGCATATCTCTATAATAATAGGTCATGGTTGCTTTGATATAATCAAGGCAGGAATCCACCTGCAAAGGGTTGTGGACTAGCTCTCTTACACCCTGTATATTGTAACGAGGCTAAAAAGAATCACACACTCATATCAATTGACAGTTGTTTGAAAGATCATAACACTACCGAAGATTCCAGAACGGCCTAGCGTAATCTACGGCCTACGGGAAGCATCGGGAAACATCTACAAAAGCCTGGAAGCCACGAGAAAGTTCTCGTTAACACTAGGAACGCCTAGAAAGCTCGATATCAGCAGATATCAGACCGCGCGTGGGAATAACGAGTAGTTGTTTTTGGGCGCGCTTGACAGCGATGCCAAAGCAAAAGCAGCCGCGAGAGAACGCCAAGGTGGCCAAGCAAGCGGTGATTCGACAGCGAATAATCTGGCAAAATTCTTACGTAGCGAAATAATACTTGCGAAAATTGGATGGAATGTTCTAGTGAATAATGTATTGAAGCGATTATAAAGTGTCTATTTACGAGTGATAAATTTACAAAAAATTAAATAATAGCGTTAAGTCAAATAGTGTTAAGTGACTTCGTACGTTTGATTTATCAATTAATCAGTAATTAATAAATTGGTTATTAAATTCATTAATTAGCTTAGCGTTTCATTAATTCCCCCCGCGTGACAATATAGCAAAAATGCAGTACTATGAACTACGGAAAGATTCCGTGGGGTGGAGCAGCAATGACAATTCCGAACCATAATATTTGCTGAGTTTGGTGTACTTGGTGCACGCCTAGATGTAGAATTGGCAATTTTAATTAAGAATAATTACAATAAATTTTCATGAAAATCAGAATGCACACACACGGGGACAATAAACACAGAACAGCGGGTATGTCACAATACCAAGCAATGTTTAAAATTTAGACTGCTTTTGGACAGGGGCAATATGTGCATCGGGGCAAACCCCTTGATTTTACTCTCGATATTTAAACTCAAAAATTCTCTAGATATAGTATGTTACCACTTACCGATTTCTCCCGATGAGATGCCGTAATCTTCGGTTCCGTTATGCTACCTGCTGGGCGCAAACTCGTACAAAATTAGGTGCATACAAATTAATATACACTAGCTGTAACCCGTCAAAAATGACGGTACTTTTACATGTTGGTTCCTAAGGAATAAGTATTTGACATACAACGAGAATTACGCCTCCATAGATATTGTCACTAGAGTCTAAAAACAATGGTAGCTACGCATTATCGACGTCTCTCGAAATCAACTACGCTATTCTCGAAGAAACTATAAATTACTAGAAATGTGGAGAAACAAAAATCTTTTTATAAAAGCGACAACTAATAAAAGCTAAGCCGCGCGGCGATTTCGGTTCTTAAAGAATGAGGTTCTCCACACAAAGCCCTAAGGAAGACGCAGCGTTGGTAGATCCAAACTCCGATGGCTGGACGGAGGGCAGCAAGACGTGAAAACTATAAGCATCAGGGATTGGAGGAGTACATGTCAGGATACAGGAAGATGGAGAGGAATATTGAACGAGGCCAGGGCCCACAATTGGTTGTGGAGCCATTGATTATGATGATGATACACAATGAAGCCAATGATGATGGTGATTTACACCACTTAACTGTTGAAAATATCAAAATTTTGGTAACAGCTTACCTTATTTATTTATTTTTTATATTTATTTATTTATTAATTAACGCTCTAGTGGGCCTTTACAGTACAAGAAAATTAAAAGGATTTTTATATACCTAACATGAAATACATTATACTGTAAATAATTTAATATAAATAAATATAAATATATTTATATATATTATATATATAAATAAATATAAATATAATATAAATAAAACATATTAAAAATAAATGAACAATATGAAAAGTAACAATATATATATATAAACGCTGATTAGTACACAAGTAAACAGTAACAATAATTAGAGATCTTTAACAGATTAGTAATAAAGTAAAATAATGATAATTAAACCAATACACCAGATAAATAAGATAAGAAGATAAAATAAACCAAAAAATAAATATAAAAGATAAAATCAAAACATATTTAAAAGGGGAATGAAGAATAATTAGGACACTTTAAAATACATAAATATATATAATTCATGGGGAACAAAACATAAGTAAAAATGTAGTCCATTAAACTGTTATTAATTCTATTGGTATATTCTAAGTCTAAATAATTCTTTAATTCGGGTATGCTCCTACATTGAAAAATGTCTACGAATTCAGAAAATTTGTTTCCAAGGCGATGCATGCGTGTTAACGGTGAATTTAACGGATAGTTATTACTGTGTGTCCCTACAAAGAACACTTCGTGATGTCTCGTTTGTCTCGGTATATTATACGAGATCATCTGTATCAGGTCAGGGCAGTCCAACATACTTTTAATAATTTTAAATAGGAACAAATATCAACGAATCAAGAAACAGTACTCCAGATACATCACCTACACACCTTTTCATCTATCCTGTGGGAAGTAAATGTAAAGTTATCAAAACCTGATGTATGATGTCATGTAGAAACCAAATTTACTGTTAACAGTGCCTAACAGTAAAATTCATTTCTTCCGACTAAAAAGTATTTTTCGAGGTCTAAGTAAATTACTGTTCTTGTTATGGATATACTATAGAATTAGTTGATCGTCAAAAAAATGTGTGACATCCTACATAATATTTTACAATCTCACACTACAATGTCGAAAAATTGAATAAAAACGATTTTGAGATCGTGGGGTAAGTTTCTAGAACTTCACAATCACATCTATGAAAATACAAATTTTGTTTTTGGTTTTGCTCGATTCAGTTACTTGAAGCGCGTTTAAGGGGTATTATTCTAAAAAATTAACTCAACAAAGTGTTTTATATCAACCTGCATGAAATGAAGAGATACAACATTACTTAGTGAAAAATTCAGGAATTTTATAAATTTTACTCTTAAGGCTAAACACATCGAGTAAATAAACGAGTAGAACCAAAAAAAGTGTCTTATTCCCATGCAAGTAGATATTTATAATTAACTTAATTAGGACCGAATAACGTGGAATTTTCATTTCGTTAATGGTCTCCTAAAGCTGGTCTTTCAAAATATTCGGATTAATTTGCGGAAGGGCTGAAGGAATGTCTGCAGCCATGGAATGAGGTTTGCCCCAGAGAAGCTGGGGAATTGGAATTCCACGAGAGCGGTAAATTAAAATATGATCTCGAAACTAATATACGAAACCTCTATGCAAGTGTTACTATACCTTTCTTAACACACTAGCACTATTTTGAAAATTCTTTCGTTGCATAGAGGCTTGCATAAAATCTGTAAAATTATAAAATTAGTTGGAATTAATTATATATTTTAAAGAAAGGGCATTTTTATTGCGAAGTTGCAATTTCAGAACAAAGTTCTATGAATTGTTAAACATTTTTTTATTAATCCATTAGAAAAGACATACAGAAAAATCAAATTAACGAAAAAATATTTTAGCTGCTACAGGAATCTTTAAAAATGGAATAAATGTTAATCAATTTTTAAAAAAAGACTTGGTATAAGGTCGAAAAATTTTCGTTAACTTACCGAGCGGCCGTGGCGAAATTGGATAACGCGCCGTCTCCGCATAGAATGGAGGTCTGTTGGTTCAAATCCCGGTAGCAGCTAAAATATTTTTTTGTTAGTTAGATTTTTCTAGAATTAATAACACCTTTAACTAATACAGAATTTATGGTACCATATTTTTCGGACGATAAGATAAATTTAAGAGGCAATTCCTAGAGAAATTATTTTATTACATTACAGTTATTACTTCTTTTGACACATTGAGGGTAAAATTTTGCGGCTGGCTCACCGGAGGAAACTGGGAAGTGGTACTTTACCATATGTAGAGAATTTTCGAGTTCAAATTTCCCCGTAGAAAGCCCAGAATGTAGAATAAAATCGGGATATTTGCTCCGGGATATAAATTGGTCCTTCGAGCCGGATGAACCAGTGACCTATGATATAAATATATTATTTAACGGCGAGCCAAAGAGCCCCAGTTTAGACCAATTCATTGGTGGTACGCACTTTTATATTTGTTTAGGATACTTAATGAAATCAACTGTCAAATTATTATGGAGAGATTCAAAAATGAAACATACAAACTAATATTATGTAAGACTGAAGAAAAGTATAACAAGTATTCAAATTAAATACACACAAAGGTATAAAATTTAATTCGATAATTTAAATTATGACTAGCTGTTCGTACCCGGCGTTGTACGGGTTAAGAATTAAGTTAAAAATAAGTTTGTTGGGAAAAACAAAGGTTCTATTGTTTTGCAAGGCCTCTAATGAAAACAATGTTTCCATTAAATCAATGCCGGGATGGATGGGACGTCCAGGAGGAAAATGTAGCCTCTGCTAATCGCTGGTTCTAAAGAATAAGTTTCCAAAAATTGGTCAGATTGGACAAACGGAGTAGATTTGTACAGAAAATTTATTAGAGGAGGAAGTGAGGTATGGTGAGAAGGGAGAAATGTCGCCTATGCTACCCACCTGGTCCCAAAAATAAGTGTGCAATATTTGGGACAGTTCGGTCAAACGACACAGAAAATTTAAATTGTATATAAAACATGTCGGTGCGGAGGGGATGGAGTGAAAGCAAAGAGGCACCGGGTTCTAAAAAATAAGAATGCAAGATTTGTGTCAGATTAGTCAAACATTTGTACAGGAAATATATCAGAAGAAGGAGGTGAGGTAAAGATAGAGGGGGATATATCACCTATGTTACCTGCCGGGTCCTAAAGATTAAGTATGCAATATTTGGGTCAGATAGGCCAAACGATGTAGATTTGTACAGAAATCAGGCGGAGGGGTGGGGTAAAGGGGAGAGGGAAATTTTTCTTATGTTATCCGCCGGGTCCCAAAGAATACGTGTGCAAAATTTGAGTCAGATCTGTCGGACGGTACAGATTTGCATGGACAGTATATCCTGGGGTGGGGGATTGTCACTTATTATATTCGCCAAGTCAGATCGGTTGAAGAGTACAGATTTACATGGAAAGTATATCATGACGAGGGGGAGGGGTTAAGGGGGGGTTACCCGCATCATCATTTTTACAATCATGTTGCTCCACTAAATAACTGCCATATACCAATTATAATAATTTCGTTGTCCGTCTGCCCGTTCGTCCGCTTAACTTCGTGTAACGTACGTAACTTTTTTATAGTAACTTTATTTTTCGAAAAAAAAAATTTCGAATAATTTTTTTTATAAAAATTTTTTTTAAAGTAAAATTCGTAAAAAAAAGCCGTCATTTTTGACGGCTTACAACTAGTCAATTAAGTAACAAAATGGGTTTTCCTTACAATATTATAGGCTAATTAGGGCACTGGGTGAAATTTTGCATCGAGTTTCAATTTGGTTATACGAATATGATGTATAAAAATATATTTTTCAAATCAATTCGTATATCTTTTTGATCTGATTAATAAGTTGACAGGTTTTTACAGATATACATCTGCCTCCTTCACGCATACACCAGGAATAAGATAAAAAAAATTAAAAAAGTGTATCGTAGGGTGCGTGTACGCGAATGAAATTTTACCCTCGAGACTAACGGTAAAGGTAAATATATACAAAATGAAATAGACAACGTTGAAATTAATGACTTGTATTGATTCTGTATCACTCTACACGAGTTACGAGGGAGTAGTCTTTCTTGGACACGAACTTTAGAAATAATCAGATAGACACGCATTGAAGCGAGTGTGATTTATATAGGAAGACGAGGGTATCAAGGGAACACATTAAGTTAAATTAAAAGTATTGTCAATGTAAAATTTACAAGTATTTCCTCCAACCCTTGCAAAGAATACTTTTCTAGTTCTTTTTTTATGTTATGTTAAACTATACTATGTTAAATGGCTCTTATTAAAAGGTAAATACAAAATGTAACCGTCAAAAATGACGGTACTTTTACATTCCGGTTCCTAAAGAATAAGTATTTACTTATTTATAGCCGACACCCATGAAATAGTAAGAACGATTTTTATCAAAATTTTTGAACATTTTTTTTCTATTTCCCCTGTCGGCAGTTAATGGTACTGGAACTTAAAATGGTTTGCGTCTTTGCTGTGTCCTATATGTGCCGTATTTTTTGATCGGTCACGCAGGTTCCGCGATAGCAACATAGGATCGGGTTTGACGGCGTTCAAGCCCTATCTCTGACGGTTTAATTTCGATTTTTTTAGATTTCGGTTGTTACATGAAGTCACGCGGACAGACAGACGGACGAACGAATGGAAAATATGCAGCTAATGAAAATAAAGTATGAAATTTTTTTAAGGTTTTCCCCGAACATTGTTGTACGTAACAAGTGATGTTAAATATGTTACACGTTAACACGGGTTACCTGCCAAACTTATGGAAGAGATTTATATCACCCACTCTAAGGTAAGGTTAGGTCTAGGTTTCCTCGTTCCGCGTTCTAATCCAGAAGACACCATATTTCATATAAAGTGAATAATTGTATAATTGACGAGGTCATTATAACTGGCGTACTTAATAAAAGCGCCAGCTTGATTCAAATGGTGAGAAATATTTTTTTGAAATATGGATGAAAATAAATCCAAAAAGTCAGAGGAAAAACAGAAAGCTAGTTCTCACGCAGTTTTCGTGACAAATTTCACTAAGATAATTTCTGAAAAACATTCTATGTTTAAAATATTATTGCGTACATTGTTTTAACACTACTCTATAACGTCATGATTAATTGCCATGGCACATGACACGGATACAAGTGAACAATAAATTTATAACACCTAAAATGAAAATAATATATTCGGTCAGCGGCACGCGATTTACCTCACACCTTTCTAAGAAAAAGGTTAATACACGTCGCTAAAATTCATATACATTATTTGATAAGTGCAGAGGTCATTGACCTCTCGCTCAATTCAGACAATAATAATTCAGTAGGTACCTAGATTAGTGCATTCAGTGGTGCTACGAAAAATTGCATCCTCAACACAACATAGAAAAAGCCACCTAAGAAAAACAACGACATGGCATTTTTAATATTCTCTAAACATCCCAAATCGATAAGAAATACACATACTCGTAGTCGAGTAATTGCGCGGCTGCACATATGTCTAGAATTATTTGGAAACAACTAAAAATCTAGAGAACATAGGAGATTTATACCAGAACTTTCGAGAAATAACATTCCCTATATAAGCGGCGGCGATATCGCGTGAGACTTGTTGTTTTGACAGAAACGAACCCACAGAAAGCGGGCGACGACTAACGGTGCAATTGGGGTGCCTGTGTGCAGAATTTTCTAGTGCGAACGATAAAAACGATGTGCATCATTATACCAGAGGCAAGTGCTAGTGCGAATTATAGAATAGTGTTTCAGTTAAGTTCGCGTCCAGTGACTTTCTAAATTAAACAAAAATTAAATCATCTTGAAGTGTTTCATTTCGTCTCCCATCTTATGCCAGTGGGTACCGAAGAAATTGTCAATGGTTTTGTAAAGGCTTACGAAATGATAGGAATTAATTAACACAAATGATGTTTAATAATAAAACCAACTGCCGATGATGATGACGATTATCCCTTTTGAAATCGCTCGAGAAAATTTTAATTTGCAAAAAAATATTTAAATTATGGAAAACAATCGTAAAAAGTTACATTATTTTAACATGTTGCGGCAGGCCTCCAATAAAGTTGAATTTTCTCGCGATTTAATTTTTTTTTTAAAGAGCCTTTATTACAAGTTCCTTATTAACTGATTTAAAAAATATTTTCAAGAAGATATTTCAACTGGGCGGCAGCCAGGCAGAAAATAAAAACAAATATTAATTAGAATTGATATTAATATATCGCCATTTCCGTAAGAATTTCACCTCAGGGGCGCTTTACAGCGAAACTGTATAGTGTATAGTCCTACACTACCTAAACTATTATTTAAAATTGCTAACTTATGGATTTTTCCAACGGTGCATATTCAACAATATTTCTGGTATACTTTACCGTATTACAGACGATAGAGACTTTCACGCTTTTGGGCCTGCCACTGCAAATGTTCGTTCACTAAACTTAGTCTTATTTATTTATTTATCTTATTTATCTTAATTATTTAGTTACACACATAATGTTGTGTGGGCTAATATATGATTTCACTTAGACATATTGCATTCCATCTAATAATTTAAAAGTTTCTATAATAAAATTTTTGCACTCCAGTTTAAACCTCCTTATATTCTCCATGTTTTGAATTTCCTTTGGCAGGCTATCGAAGATTTTTATACCTTTATACATCATACAATTTTGTGAGATATTTTTCTTTTTCTTTGGTAGTCTTATGTTGTCACTTCCTCTTGTATTGTAGGAATGAAAATCCTTATTCAGCTTCATCCTGTCATCAAAGTATTTGGGTACTAATCCATGTTTAATTTTAAATATTTGCACCATTACGTTATATATTATTTTTTGATTTACGGTTTCCAGTCCTAGGGCATTCAACATTTTTGTTATTTTAGTTCTCCTATTACACTTCAGTATTATGCGCATCGCTCTGTTTTGTACTATTTGTAGTTTCTTTAGCATTTCTTCGTTGCTTATAAATAATATACTGGAACAATAATAATAATAATAATAACAATAATAATAACAATAACAACAATAACAATAATAATAACACTAATAATAATAATAATAACAATAATAATAAATAATGGAAATGTGCGGGAGAATCATGGTTAATCGGTTTTCCAACCCTTTCTACAGCTAGCCTAGTATGCGATACTATACTGTGCCTAGAGACTATCTTCAGGGTTGGCGTCTTCCATTCAAGTCTTCCGAGATTCAGACATTTTCAATGTACAGACGCGCCATTTTTAGTCGCCTTGTATTTTATATCAACATCGACAAATTATTTTTATAAAATCCTTTATAAAGTTATTATTCCAAATTATTTTTATAAAATCCTTTAAATCCTTTACTTTCCCGCCGGTCTTGATTTCTTGTGGAAAAATCTTGGAAGCTAAAATATAATTTATTTATTTATCTAAAATTTCTACAAAACAAAACAAAACGGACGCTGGTTGTTATTAGTAACAACAACAAAAAATTATCCGATTTATTTAAATTATTAAGCAGGATGGTTCCGTAACGTAATTAAAAAATATTGAAAAAATGCAAACTTTGAAGAAACGTTACCTTCATATCTATTTACATAAGACATTGTTGCTTGAGCATTTTCGACTTATAATTTAGGGAGGAAACTACCTATAAATTATTATTACATTTTGTATATATTTTGTATATACACCCTGCATGTACATAGTAATGATACAGTGAAGATTTATTAAGCTTTAACTATATTTCAAAAGATTTCTAATTTTTTATGTACATAATTGGACAACATTATTATTTAATACTTTTTAAATACATTATTTTATTTTTCTACGTTCACGGGGACAATGTACTGAAGTGCACTATTCGTGTGTCGATCCAACGGCGAATTTAAGATCAGCTCAAACAACTTGACCTGGATTATAGATATAAGAAAATCGTATTTTGTAACTAACTAATTTACCACCACGGGTAGGTTGTACATTGCAGGGTAAAGCTGTAAGCCTTGCAAATATATTAGGTCCTTACATATGAAATTGACGTTTAGTATGGGAGGAACATAAAGCCGATTTTTTTTTATTATAATATATTTATTTAATCAAAGTATGTACCATTGCCATCTATGCACTTTTGCCATCTCATAGGTAGTTCATCGATCCCTTTACTAAAAAAACCATTCGGACGGGAATCAATAAAATCTTTGAAGGCGGTTTGGACTGCCCCATCGGAGTTGAATTTTTTCCTTTGCAAGAAGTTATCCAAATTTCGAAAAAAATGGTAATCTGTTGGGGCAAGGTCCGGAGAGTACGGTGGATGTCTTAGACATTCCAATTGAAGCTCCTCTAATTTGGTAGCCGTCTGTTGTGCAGTGTGTGGTCTAGCGTTATCATGAAGCAGCAGTGGCCTAGAGCGATTAACCAGCCTCGGTTGTTTAGCAGCTAGCTTTTCCATCATGGTTTGCAGTTGCTGACAATAGACATCTGCCGTAATCGTCTGGCCAGATTTAAGAAAGCTGTAGTGAACGACACCAGCACTAGTCCACCAAACGCTCACAAGTAACTTTTTTGGAGTCAATTTTCTCTTGGGGCATGGTTTGGCTGGTTCGGCAGGGTTCAGCCATTGCGATGAGCGCTTCCGATTATCGTACAGGATCCACTTTTCATCACAGGTAATGATTCGATTTAAAATCCCTTCATTATTGTGCCGGTTGAGTAATGCAACGCAGCAGTCAACTCGCGTTTGTTGATTTGCTTCACTCAATTCGTGAGGTACCCACCTTTCAAGCTTTTTCACCTTACCAATTTGCTTCAAGTGGATTAAAACAGTTTTATCACTAACACCGCAGCCTGCAGCTAACTCGGATGTGGTTTTGCGATGGATCCGCTTCCACAATAGCCTTTAATTCTTCATTATCAACTTTGGTCTCCGGCCGTCCACGGGGCTTGTTCTGCAGGTCGAAATTTCCAGAACGAAAACGTTGGAACCAAAAACGCACTGTGTTTTCTTTTGCGGCACCATTGCCATAACACATCATTAATCCTTCGAGCCGTTTCTGCAGCACTGGTGCCACGGTGGAACTCGTACTCGTAAATAACGCGATATTTCAAGTTTTTCATTTTGTAAACTGAGTGACGCAAAGAAAAAAACAATTGAGGAAAAAACAAATGAATTATAATTTTCAAAACACAAATACATGAGTAAATAGCTGTATAAATTTGGATTTGGAATTCCTAACCAAAGAGAAGATATTTGAGATCAAATTTGCCAGTACGGCAAAACGCCAATTTCATATGTAAGGACCTAATATACACCCTGCATGTACATAGTAATGATACAGTGAAGATTTATTAAGCTTTAACTATATTTCAAAAGATTTCTAATTTTTTATGTACATAATTGGACAACATTATTATTTAATACTTTTTAAATACATTATTTTATTTTTCTACGTTCACGGGGACAATGTACTGAACTGCACTATTCGTGTGTCGATCCAACGGCGAATTTAAGATCAGCTCAAAAACGTGACCTGGATTATAGATATAAGAAAATCGTATTTGTAACTAACTAATTTACCACCACGGGTAGGTTGTACATTGCAGGGTAAATCTCTAAGCCTTGCAAATATAATTCAAAGAGTTTAGAAACGTTAAGATATGTAGATAAACTAGGCTAGATTTCGGTGGTAAAAATTTTAAAAAAATTAAAAAGAGATCACTCTTACTACCTATTTTCAAACCAATCTAAACGCTTGTTATATAAAAAAAGGATCAACTCGCCAATTCTCTGGGATGGGGTTCGAACCACCGAGTGTGCGTTATAATCAGTCACAACCTTCCACTTTTTAATACACTGATGCGATTGTGTATAATATGCAGAGTCTATCAGTGTATAAATAGCTATCCTTGCCGTGTTTGTTTTTGACGGTGTGGGTCGGAATGCAACTGACTTTCAAAGTGGACACAAGTTTATTTTTTACTAAAAGCTATATTTGTTTATTGAGTGTGCAATTATAAAACGTTTACTCTGACCACTAGACTATTGAGGCGATCGTCCTGTAGTGTGAGCAAAATTCACAATTTTCTCATATCTTTTCTTGAAAGATATCAATAATTATTATTCGTCAGGTTCTTTATATTTAATATACAGATATCTTCTGACACAAATTAAATTATTTAATCAATTAATGAATTACCAGAACCTACGATGTTTTAAAAATGAAGAAAAATTTTCCACTTTGTGGACCTTATGTGACTGTATGGACTCGTGGGATATCTTTTTTTTCAATAATAATACAAAATAAACAATCATCTTCAATTTATTAAAATTATTGCAAAATCTTTCAGTTTGTTTACTTACAATTTATGTTTTAAAAAAATGTTTTGTTTGGTTTTCTTCAATTCTTTTTACGTAGGCAACTTTTTTTCTTTATTTATCAAAGGAAGAGATATTATTATTTTAAAATAAAAACAACAAGAAGATCTAAATCTTGGTCGATATTCCTGATTTCATTTCACATAATCAAGACGCGACGAATAAGTTTTTGATTTTTTTTTATTAATTTTAAAATAATATATACCTATAAAACTCAATGTCTGTCTGTCTGTCTGTTCTCTATAAAAATCCACACCGTTTGTCCGATTCGATTCAAATTTTGCACACTCATGCTTTGGGACTCGGCGGGTAACATAGGCAACATTTCCCGCCTATTCTCATACCCCTTCCCCTCCCCCTGACATATTTTCGATGCAAATCTGTACCGTTCGACCGATCGGACTCAAAATTTGGAAACTTATTCTTTAGGACTCGGCAAGTAACATAAGCTACATTTCCTCTCTCCTCCTTTACCCCTTCCCCTCCTTCTGATATATTTTCGATGCAAATCTTCGACCGACCGGACTCAAAATTTGAAAACTTATTCTTTAGAACTCGGCAGGTAACATAGGCTATATTTCCTTCTTCCCTTTTTACCTTTTCTCCTCACCCTGATATATTTTCGATGCAAATCTATACCATTCGAATCAAACCTTTGTTTCCCCCCACAAATTTATTTTCAACTTGATCCTTAACCCGTGCAACGCCGGGTACGAACATCTAGTAATTTATATTATTTTAATTTATACAAGTAAAACAGTGTTAAATACGTGAATAGGGTTTGAAAAAAAACATTTTTTTTAAAACATTGACCTAGTTATAAGTAGCTGAAAGCGTCCAATCCAAAAAACAAGGAATTGAGAAAATGGCTTCTAAAAATTTGATTGAACAATTGAAAAATTGAATAAACTTAATACGTCGATATTTTATTTTTTGTGTTTTTTAAATGTAACTATAAGAAAAGCTTTTAGTTTAGAAGATACGACGCGTTTTACAAATTGGATTCTTTCTCCATAATATCTAAGTCCTTATTTTGTTCGATGTGGGTTGGATGTATTCTATTAAATATAAGTGACGTATTAAATGCCAGCATTTTTATACTATTGATGGATTTGGCATTTACATTGTAGAGATTATTCGTTTAATAATATTAATTTGTATGTTATATATTTATATATTAACGCAAACATAATTAACTTATACCTTTATGCGAGTTTTATTTGGTTTTTTATTTTTATTTTTTTCACTACTCAAGTTTCGAGAAAAACAAAATCTCTCGTTGACAGGTATATAACTGATTTCTTTTATATTTAGAATTAATTAATTAATTATCCTCTCCTCTCAATATTCCCATTAAAACCATCCTGACATTAGTAATTTCGACTCAATTTTTCATTACCTAACTATTATTTATATTTGAACTTTTGAAATTCTATGAAAATTTTATATTTAAAAGCAGTCGGTGTCAGTTCAGTGATCGAAACTTATGTAGTAAAAAAATATAAAATATTATTGCTACACGTAGAAGTAACTTGGTTTATATTATTCAATGATCGACAGCTTTTTCTACTATGTAACTTGGATATGTTCTATAACATTTTAACATAACATTTAAGTATTAGCATGTTTGATGTTTAATTTCCGTTTTAAATTTTCACTTGCGTAAAAAAGTATTTGATTACCTTGAGTGATTATTCAATTAAAATTTAAGAATGCTAAAACAAATTGTGGACGCTTATTGAGTTAATTTAACGGTGATGACCGTGATGTGGGTTAGAAAAGTGTTGAATTTACAAAAAAATATATCACTTAGAGCCTGGACGTTTTCATAAAAATATCGTATTGAGCGTTCCAAACCCGTATATAAGTCATTTTTAGTTTTTCGTGGGTTGGACGCTTTCTACATAACTACGTCAATTCGTAAGGAAACAAACTGACAAATTTTGCAATAATTTATTTTAAAAAGACGCCTCACGGGTCCATACAGTCACAAAAGACCCATCCATTACTTTTTATTTCATCTTATTCAATTTATAAACAAGAAGTGAAAATATTTTTTTTTTGAATGGCCAAAAAATACTACTCCAATAAGCGTACGCCCACTTCGAACGTCACCGCGCCGTCAACCAACCGTGGATAGCAACTTACGGCTAGGATAGCTACTGTTACTCTGATAAAGACATTCACCTACTTTTCATCTCCCCCTTTGTAAGACCAACACAAAACAAAACTCCTTTATGTACAGATCCACAAATTCATTTAACACAAACTATCACCACATTGACATTTTCAACTCAACGATAAGAGACATAAAACAAACAATACCTACACAACCGCACCCAAACTAATTCGTACAATTTATCTTCCCTTCTACTTCCGTCCCACATTCCCCTCCACTCTCTCCACTCGCTGTTAAAATTATTTTACTACATTATACTTGTTCTAATAAATTACTATATTCAGTGGAAAATTTGTAATTGGCATAATTTTAGTATCCATTATTTTATATTTGTTAATATGCTGTTAATTTTCCCTAAACTCTGTGTTTTATGCACAATCTTGTCAGTGTATTTATTAAAAATTGCTAAGTTATGAAACGCGAATTCTAGTTGATGTTTGTTTTATTAGGACTACAATTCACTACTTATACAATCTTTATCATGATCGGTGTCGAAGTAGTCATAGTCTAAACAAACTATACCTAATAACCTAACCTAATCAAACCTAAATTACCTTATTTTATCTAATAAAAAAATGTTAACCCAAACTAACTAACTAACTAACCATCACGCCGTTTCCCCGCAGGTGTAGGCAGAGAAGATGGAACGCCATATTCTTCCGTCTTGGCACACCACTTTTGCTTCGGCTACATTCATACATCTTCTCACGCAAGCTCTGCGGTTTTCGAGGCTTCTAACAGGTCCATCCCCAAAAAGTTGTAGTATCTGATCGTGCTAGGTCTTTCGCGGACGCCTTCTATTCCTGTTGTCTTCAACACTCGCCTCATATATTTTATTAACCATCCTGTCCTTGCTCATATGTTCCACATGATTAAACCATCTCAACACTCCTTTCTTTATACCTAAATACCACACTACAGCCAGCATTACATTCACTTCTAACTTCCTTTCCTCACTCTATCGAACAAAGATTTTCGACACAAGCATCTTAGTGACCGCATTTCCACCGCATTCAGTCTACTTTCATTCCTTCTTTGCCAATTCCAGGCTTCACTTCCATACTTTAAAATATAATATAATAAAGAGTAGCTTGTTGGTCTTGTGGTTAGGACACTGGCCTCGTGATCCAAAGGTTGCGGGTTCGAACCTCACTCCAGACTAGCAAGTTAGTCCTATTTTCATAGCACAAGCGTTTAGCTTAGTTTGAAAATAGTAAGAATGTTAATGTGACACGTATTCCGTGTTCACATCTCTATTTAAAAAAAATATATATATATATTTTCTTTTCTTTAATACCTACTTATTTGCGCATCGATTAAATCATTCGATTTTAAATCATTCAAATAAACGGTCAACCGTTTTCAGTTTAAATCCTTTTGAATGCCCTATTAATTAAATTGTTGCTACCCCTTGAAAAATGCTTCCCTAACAATGCTGAATGCAGATATATCCTCTCTGCCTACCGCTATTACCGACGCTATATAAATTGATATCTATATAGTATATATAGTAATATCAAAATCCAGGCGTATTCGAAAAACAACCGACATCTTTCAAAAAAAAAATCGAATAATCTTTTCGAAAGGTCAGATTGAACGAACGCCATTAATGATTTTCTTTATAAACTACATATCACGGTGTACACGTACATATAGGCTGACCCGGTTCGTACGACGTTTCCGTCGGCCCATGGGCAGTACGGGCGCGTCTCGAACGCGATATTTACATAAGAAAGACTTAGCATCGCATAATAAAATATAATCGCCTCCTCTCATAAAAAGGTCGCGCGGTGGAAGCGCCGCGCACATTTCGATAGAGTGGCTTTATTTTATTTGTGAACTTAGTGCAATTTATACTGCTCCGTTTGCAAGTATTTTTCCACTGCCTACGTGCAAAGCGAGATGATGAAAATGGCGGCCATTTCGCCCGCTTGCAAAATAAACAAATAATGTAATCGCAAATATCTCATACACCTACGTTCGTTATTTTATTCCCATTTTTAGTGATTTCGCACGTTTTCCAGATTTGCATTTATGTTTAAGTATTGAAACGTTAATGAAATCATTAAAATATTATTTTTCAATTCAATTTCAATTTCAATTCAATTCAATTTATTTCATGATAATATGTACATGACAAACAAAATGTTTAAGGCATACATATTAGGAAGTATATATCAAAAATGAAAATATTTAATAAATTAAAAATAACATAAAATCTGGTCAAAGGTGTAGGAGAATCCCGCTTCGGAAAACCCCCTCAGACACATGGAATATATCAATACCCAAAGCGATTTTGTTCAGCATAGCTGTGGCTCTTCCAACAGGCATAACCATCGGCAGGTTGGTCCTGTATATTGGAATGTGAAACAATCTATGCTGACGATGTCTAGTGTAATTATATAGTATAATAATATAGTATAATTATGCTATTGTTAACTCCTGAAATCGATTTATTTATTACAGGGTATCCCAAAAAACGTATACATAAGAACGTTCTTAAGTATTCACGGCCACTCAGAACCTTCTGGTTTGTATTTTCCGGGTATATTGCGTGTTTTTACGACCTTTCTGGCCGACATTTCGGATCCCATTGCAGGGTCCATCATGAGGGCTGATATCCATCAGGGTCCATCATCAGACAGTTACTTATGATTGATCTTTATCTTCTACATGAGTGAGAAACTCGTGTGTAGGAGAGGAGTACCCTTACATTTTACATTTACAGAGAATTAATTATATGATAAAATGTATAGACAATTAAGTAATAATAGGTAACTAATAGGTACACACGTAATAAAATAAAAAAATATTATTTCTTAAGATATTTTTAACGTTTTTTTTTAAATGCCTCATAATTTTCGTCAATCCTCATTTCAACAGGCAATTCGTTGAACCATTTCACACCTCTAAATGTGTAGTAGTGCTGAGCAGTTATGGTATGTATCACAGGGATATGTAATTTACCAAGTGTTACATTTCTGCTACTTGACACTCTCTGGGTCAGCTCGTTATTACTGTGAAAACCTTTATAAAGTTGAAGTATGCAATTTTGTTTGTAAATACTTTGTAATGTGGGGACTTGCAATTTATTAAAAAGGTCTATTGTCGGTTAATCATTAGGTTCTGTAAGAATGATCTTTATAATCAATTTCTGGGCAACTTCTAAAGATTTCAATGTAGTTTTGAATGCACTACCCCATGAAGTAATGCCCAATGATTAATATTTAAATTGCAAAATAATCCACATAAAACATTTAAGTTTTCCTCTTACGGCACTTGTTCAGCACAATCACCTTTCTGGTCAAAATAGCTGCTGATAATGGTGGGCTATCGACTCACTCACTTCACATTTGGAGCATTCTTGCTCGATTGCGGCTTCTAATTCTTGCAGCCTCAGCGATTACTGGCACACGCTTTTTATTTTTAAAGTATTCCCAACAAGAAAAAGTCGAGTGACGTCAGGTTTAGGGAACGGGCAGGGTATTTTGTGAGACCTCTTCGTCCAAGCCATCTGTTTGGAAGGTACTTGTCAAGCTTTGCTCTTAAGTCACGGTGACAGTGTGTAAGTGTTCTGGAACCTGTACCATGTCGGATTGTAATTTTTTTATTAACAACATCTTAAAATGCGATGTTCACTTAATTTGCTAATTTTAATCTCACGACTTGTTTATCTTACAGATTTTTTGGTTGTTTCGCAATAACTTTCTAAACACACTGAACAGTTCCATTTGTTAATCTCATCTTAATTTACCTTTAATCCGATTAATTGTTATTTTGAGCAAGCTCAAAAATAAGCATGTCTATCAGTACCTTAAAGTGATTACTTAAGCCAGCTCATACCGGTCATAAGCCCTGGGCTAACACCCGATAAGACTTCTATACACGTTTCTCATATAAATAGCATCTTATAGCAATTTATATTAATCTTACATCGGAATAAATATAATCTTGTTATAGGATTCGCTTTTAAATAGTTTTCCAATAATGCCTGTTTTAGAATTAGATAGAATACGAATTTTATTTTCCAATTAGTATTTTCGGATATACCTATCACAGGTTTAATCCGCTCAGTAGATCTATGTTATTGCACCGCTGGGTAAGGGTTAATTATTTTATGTAGGTCACAGTACAATCAGGTGCTCGCTGTGTATTTACCTTAGTGTGTGTATTATATTGATTCCGTTAACATATACATATAATGAAGAGAGCTGAATGCCCTACTAATCACTAAGATGACTGAGTGATGACCTAGTCCTGTAAATAAATTGAGGCTGTATCATCAATAATGCCGGAACCTATTTGTCTAGTGTTCGTCGAGAGGGGGTTGCGCATAAGGGATGGGGAAGGTTTTCTAATATTTTCTGGTACCATAAACAAGAATGAAAGGGAACATTTTTCTGCACACATTTAAACAAACTGAGTTATTCGAAAAGGAGGAAAATAAGACTTCAATCATTTTTGCTAAAAGTTTAAATATCATTTTAAAGGGTGTTTTTTTTAGAGACGGGGAACTTTAAATTGAAATAAAATACAGAAAAATGTTTTTAACATTCATGAAATTGGCTTTATTTAACTGGTAATTTTATGACATCAATATTTGAATACGATTTCGGACATGTCGCTTCCGTGGCTGGCACGTACACAACGTAATCTGGAGGTCTAATTGGACGTAGTTATGCAGAAAACGAGCAACCCACAAAATGCTAAAAAATGAGACGGTTTTAGACAGCTCACTACGATGACTTTATTGATAAAAATTCAAAAGAAATTGTGAAAAAAATGCTCGTCTTCGATTAATTTCGCTCGTATTGCCAAAAGATCGCCTTAATTAATATATAAATAGTATAATATATACATACCAAGCCGTACACATACATATCATAATATTTTAATCTTCTCTCCTATCTAATATCTGATTTTCATTGTTTTTTCTGAATTTCAACAATAATACATTTTCTATTTATCTGCCTAAGACCACATCTTCTTGACAATTCCGAAGGGAAGATATTTATGTTTGGCCTCAGACTAAACCGGATAAACAGATAGATCAGGCCTTAGTAGATTAATCTCAAGTAATTGAATAGTGAAATATGGCCCCCCTACACTCCAAGAATAACGGGATGAGAATGAATTAGCAATAATTACATAATTAATGAGGAATGATTATGAATTATATACTAAAAGTATATTTATTTCCGTATATATATGTGTAGGTTATTTTCGATATGCAATTAAACACGAATACAATTAAACACTTTTTGTGTCTTAGCGTTGACTTTGTGTACATTTACTCGTAGGATGTAAAAAATGTAAAAGGAATAATGTAAAATGTAAAATGAAGCCTGGGTTTGGCAAAAAAATAATAAAAGTAGACCGAATGCAGTGGAAATGCGGTCGCTTAGGCGCACGTGTGTAAAATTTGTGTTCAATAGAGTGAGGAATTAATAAATTAGAAGTGAATGTAGCGTGGTTGATAGAATAAATAAAGGATCACTGAGATGGTTTGGTCGTGTAGAACGAATAAGTGAGGAGGGTATGGTAAATAAAATATACACGAGGCGAGTGTTGAAGACAGCAGGAACAGAAGATGTCTGCAAAGAACCTGGCACGATCAGGTAAATAAAAAATTGGACGACGATGAATGTGGTCGAAGCAAAAATGTGTCTCTGCCTACCCCTCCAGAGAAACAGCTTGACGGTTGGTTAATTAGTTAATTAGTAGTAGTTAGTTTAGTTGTAATTGTAGATATAACAAGCAAGACAAATATTTTTTTTTTTTTAATATTTTATATATAGTAGGTACCTAGTT